>JAIUND010002837.1:0-19417 GCA_034699125.1 Gisinianus flammeolus | reverse complement strand
GCTCCTACTGACCAATCTCAGGATGAATTAGATTCGGAAATTTGTGGAAATTCCGATAATGACGGTAAACAATTCCTCTATATACATTATACTTTAACGGCATTTTTCGACTATATACAGCAGAACTGAACAAAATTTTAAGAGAAGTAATCTCATTGAAATCATTGAAATGATATGCAATAAGTTTGCAGACTCATTTCAACGAACAATAAAACGTCATACACAATAGAATTTGCTCGTTGAACAAATCATTGAATAAAAGCAAGTTTTTTCCCTTGGGCATGCCAGAGTATAGTTATACATACAGTATGCAGTATCGATTGACTCTCATCGATTCCACATAATTTAGAAATTTATGAGTTGTTTACAATTTTCTTTAACTTATTTTGTTAGCTTATTGAATGTTTTCAATCTATACTTTTACGTTAATTGCAATCTTTGAATGATTTAATTTTTGTTTTTAAACTCAAGCATGAAATTGTTCAATTGACTTTTTGTACTAGGTGGTATAGATTTCAGCTAGCTATACAAATTGTTTCATGTACATCTATGTTTTGGTGTGTCATGTGTGTTTGTTCCCCCTTTGACCCTTTGTATTTTTGGTATGTTGATATGTTTCAGATTCTGTTTTCCTCAAAGAGAAGAACATCAGTTTACAAATATTTGGAAGTGAGAGCATTTTGATTGAACTTTTTTATACACCTTTGTTGGATTTTTTTTTTGTAATTTTTTCCTTTGAAGGCACTTGGAATGCTTAACAATTTAGATTCCTCACAATCTTAACATCGTGTGCCGTTATTTTACAAATTGTTTTAAGAATAAACAATATTAAAATATTTTACATCATTCATGATTCATCAATATTTCAAACAAATTAAATACGATACATAAAAACAAAAGGCTTTTTAAAAAGAATAATGATATTAAAAGTAGTAAAAATTGAGCAAAAGTTAAATGAATATATTTCCTCTTGTATGAAAATTTACAGAATCCGAATTTTTAGAAGCAATTGCGCAATTCAATTTTGTCGCTCGTTCAAAGCGGGAAGCAAGTTTCAAAAAGGGAGATTTAGTGACTTTATATTCGCAAGTTTCGGGAGACTGGTGGAAGGGGTCAGTGAATGGACTTGACGGGTTAATACCTGATAAATACATTATGCTCAAGATTCGGTAAGTTCATTGACTAAAACGTAATAATTAATATCTTGATTAAATTGTACCTATTTGAATTCCACCCCTTATAAAAGAATGAATTTCATATATGTCGTAGGGACGATGACAAGGAGCGCCTCGACAGTTCCGGCTCAAATAAAGAAGAATTTGGTAAAGAACATCATCGTAGTAGAACTGCTAGTGATTCCTTTCTAAGTACACAGCCGAAACAGTTGTCTATTACATTGTCACCGTCACTTCATGACAATCGGGACAATCATCGAATGCTCTGTGTCAAAAGTCCATCACCTCAGTCGTTTCTACTTGCCGTTTCTGGCGAGTCCCTGGCTTCCACATCACCAGAATCCCCGTCTGAATTCGCCAATGTATGTACACCCACGACACTCGTTTTAGCATTGTTTATAATTTCCTCCAATTAATTTTCAAATTTTCATCAGGAATTCAAATTACTTTTAATTTTAAACACTATACTATAGATTGAAAAGGAACCAAATTGGCCAAAGTCAGCAAGCGCTTCCTCATCTTTACTGGGTCCAAGTGGTACACCCATAAGATCACATTCTATTGCCGTTCCCATGCCCACGTCGACTCCTATTCCGGGTGGGAACTGTCACCAAGTTCATCAGAGGTCATTAAGTGTGTCGGGTGATGACCGAAGTTTTCTAAATCAAACACCCAAATGGAAGGAAGCGCTCATGGAAGAGGTACTTGAAACACCGGTCTGAAGCCCTTTTCCTCATCCCATTTGCCCCAAAAGTTTATTCATTACTTTTATTTTTGAACTTATCTATTTCCTTACTGATTAAGTAACGTTTTACTTCAGTTTGCATATATGTGTTGTGAACAAATATATATTTTTTTAATTTTTTTCACTACATACTTAAATATCTAACTTAATTATCGTATGCAATATTATATATTACAAATTATTATAACCTGTATGTTTTTTTTATGACTTATGAAATTTATACCCATAACTTGTACTAGAATTATTTTTGTACCTTTTGAGTAGCAGTCTGTTGTCTTTGTTTTGTTTTGTCATGCTCTCAAGTTTGTTTTGAAATGTGAAATTCACGTAGGTATATACATTTGATGAATATTAATAACTGCTTGAATGGCCAACCCCCAAAAAAATTCAGTCTGGTGACTGTAGAGCAGACCCTACAAAATTCTCTTGCTAATCGAAGGAAACGGCGTTTATACATAGAGTGTCGAGCCTTGATTGAGATTTTTTTTCGAAAAAGTTTGTGGATGTCAATTACAATTGTATATTGTAGAGTATAGCTTGAGTTGTGCTTTTTTCAATACATTTTAGTTGATTGTAGTAAACTTACTTACTCATATAGGTGCTATAATATATGCCGTGCCATTTAGAATTTTCTAAATTCAGAGATAGTCGCCGGAGCATATGATTTTTTTAGAATGTCATGAGAAAACTATATAGCAGGTTAATTTACATGGAGTCTCCATGATGGAGATTGAATCTTGCCAAATTTAATGACGTCATTCCAGGTAGAAGTAGGTCAATAGTTGACCGGAAATAAGTTTCTTAGTTAATTAGTGTAAGCATATTTGTACATGGTATACCTACAACGTTTTGTATTTTAGGATATAGGATATATATCTATCCATTTTAGGATATCTAGTAAAAATGGAATCTAGTTTTAAAATAAGACTTAAATACTTCGAATTTATGATGATTATTATTTATTTTTCCTTTGTTTGTGAAACCTCTTATGTTGACCCCCAATTTATTTCGAGTAATAAATATTTTTAAAGTATTATACAATTTGATTGTTTACGTTTACGCATGCACATTTTCCATATGATTTGTCCATGTAATTTGTACAAAAGCATAAAAGTTAAGATTAAGAATTTTGTATTGCAGGAGACGATAGCTGGGACTAGGCATTTTGCAAGTCAAAGTCCGCATGAACTTGGTAGAGATTTGACGATTGAAGAAACCCTCACAATTTCTGTCCCGGACCAAGCAACGTCTACTTCACATTTGAAATTCACAGAGATGACGGAAGATTCGAATGAAAAATCTTCTACGT
Organism: Gisinianus flammeolus; assembly: GCA_034699125.1. Classification (NCBI taxonomy): domain Eukaryota; kingdom Metazoa; phylum Arthropoda; class Collembola; order Symphypleona; family Katiannidae; genus Gisinianus; species Gisinianus flammeolus. Next base: position 16,188 of record JAIUND010002837.1, on the reverse strand, counting down.
CAACAATTATTAGGTCAATCTCTCCACTACCCAAGTCAAATGTCAAAATAGAAAAGCCAGGAGAATTGCGAGAAGTTGAAGAAGAAGAGGCATCGTCCACCATAAAAATGTCATTTTCTACACCGAACACCGAATTTGATAATGATGATGCTCCATCACCCAATGACATGTCCTTGCTAACTCACAGCCATGACAAAATGCTGACCAAAACTCATGCTCATCTTCTGAAATCTCATGATAGAAGAAAAAATAAAGGTTGGGACTCGAGTCCTCCGTCAGTAGTAGTACCGAATTCAAATCCATTTAGTGAGGATCAAGTTCAAATAGGGGAAGGCTCTACCGTTTCAAGTGTCAGTTTAAATGCACATCATCTTGAGAAAAACACAAATAGATCTTCCATTGCTCATCATAAATCCAAATCAGAAGATTCAGAAGATTTAGAGCGGAGCGCTGCTGATGGTGCAGCCAGTGACAACATCAGGGACGACAAAGAAAAACCTAATTTTCGAACAAATATTAAATTCTGGGAAACCCGATCACGGTTTGGTCACACTGAGAATTTGAAACCAGATTTGGTCATGGATCTTCCTATGGCAGTGAGCTCGTCTTCTGTGGGTAATGATGATCTGAATCGAATTGCAGGAGACGTGAGTTCTTCTTTTTCTAATACGTCTAGTCCATCTTCGTCAACTTCTGGAAGTCCGACTGGAAGTGGACCAGAAAGTCCAGAAAGTCTCATGATGACTGCTGCCGAGTGCTTTGCTAAACAAAATCAATGCACTTTAAAGAAAAATTGCCCAAGATCGGATGCTCAACCCTCATCGAGTATTATCCAACCCCAAGAAGAACCAGACTTTCCAGAGCAATCGGAATCCTCTGTGCAGAGTCTTCAAGGTCAAGTCCCTGTAACTCCCTCGCCTTCCGTACAAAACAATTCCAGTAACATTTCTTTCCAAGGGGCCAAGAGCCAATTTGAATCTAAAGATCATTGCAAAATTGCGGTTACAAAGCCCCAAGTGAAAGTCAAACCCAATGTGAACGTATTGAAAAAACCACCTTTTCCATTTCAAAGACCAGACACGACAAGTCCCACACCTCCATTGGCGTCAAATAATCCAAACTAATCATCTCCCGGTCAAAAAAAAAGAGAAGGAAATTAGTAAAACTGAAGAAATCTCTCACTGTATTTAAGCAGAATATTTAATGCTGAACATGACACTGTTTTGTCTTGATGTTTTAACTGAACGTGTTCATATAGCAAATAAGTTTTTTCCAAAACCATGCAAAATATAAAATTTTGCATTTATTTATATATATTTCTTAAAGGGTATATTCTAAAGTATTCTGGTATACTTTTTTTTTACTTTTCCTTACGAAAGGACGCAGTACTTTGGCAGGGAAATTTCCATTTTGTTAAAGATTTATACAAACAATCTGTATATATACTTCCATCTATTTATTTAATTTGAGCATATTTAGAATAATTCGACAATAATAATTATTATTGTAAATACTTACTTTTTTTTCTTGCTAGAAGATTTCGTAGAATAAGATTTCATGGCCGATTGTCAGACATGCAGTCTGACTCAGACTTTTATTGATTTTAAGCTCTTATTTAAGTAATAATACAAATTATTTAAGTAACTAAATATTTAATCATTTCTGAATACTATAGACTGTATAACACAACGTTTATGACTGACAAGTTACATTTTTGTATGCTTTCCAAAGGGGAAAGCTTTTATGTAGTCCTATATTCCGGAACTATATTGAGTGTGTCAAGTTTTAAATAGTAATAATATATAACATAATATTGCGTATACTTACAATGCGTTGTATTGTAGGTATAATAATCAACTTGATTTTCAATCGAATAGTCATTATTTTAAATTTATATAACAGTAACAATGTTTATACAAAACAAACTATAATTAGTAAGATATAAGTATGCTTAAACTGCGGAAATAGGGAATACATTTAAAATTTATTGCTACGATTGGGTACTATACTGATGACATGATGGCACAAGAATGGCATGTGTAGCCCATGTGTAATGAAACTTATAAAAAAGCTAGATGAAATAAGAAAATGGAGATAGAATTTCCAAAATTAAATTACATATTATAAAAAATGAAACAATCAATACTTGTACACAAAAATAGTTTTGAATTCTTGAAGAGTTGCTAATGTTGTTTAAAATTTCAGGATAATTATTAGAGATTTACTTAACCAGAGACTCTAGTCTATAGGTATATAGAGTACTTCTAATATGCTTCTAATAGAAGTCTTCTATCTTTGGAAAAAACAAGCTTAAGAATATTAGACATGAAGTAATTGGTGTAGAATGCATGACATTTGAAATTGGCACTGTGTGTCACTGTATTACAATGTAGAAACTGTTGAATTTGAAATCTGTAAAACTAGGAAGTAATTCAAAAATGCGATTTCCAATTGAGTACATAAATATTTAAATCGTAATAGAAATATGAAATATTTATTAACATTTTGCATTCTAGCAAACATTTAGTCCAAAATGTAAAACAAAACAACCATGTTTTTAAGTTCGGAAAGTAATGAAGAAATCGAATACACAATAAAGGATAGTGATTTGATGAACCTAAACTTTAAGTACTATATACTTAAATTGTAACTGAGGGCAAAAGGGATTTTGTTCCCCATTATTTAGTATTTGCAGGAATTATTAACTTTTATAACAATAAACTACTTACCTACACAGACATGTTTAGTGGTAGGTGAAGACGAAATTATGCAATGGTCTAATAAACTATGAATTCACAATATAATGAAAATATACGATGGTGTTGACATTAAAGCGAGATTAACAAAAAATAAATGAAACATTAGTATAAAACCTATAAAAACTGTCTAATCTAAACTTCACGCATCATCTCTCCTCATTTATTGCTTTATTTACAGTAGTAGTTTTCATTTTTCATCATTAACTCAAATGGCATGTGAAAGAAAACAAAAATAACAAGAACCTTCCAGTGTCACATTTGCAGTTTATCGAAACGCCTTAAAATTGTGAGATGCTCAGTTTTGCGCAGTGAATAAGTAAATGAAATTGGGCTTCAAAGCAGGGAACACCAAGTTTCAATTGGTCGAATAAGGCTTTTCTCCAGTGTCACATTTTTAGTTGCTGTACACTGCCTAAAACTGCAAGATTCTGGGTTTTGCGCAGCGAATTGTATTTTAGCGTGATTTTATAGAATCAGAAAACAGATTCCCTATAGGAAATCTATAGAATCCCTAGTTTTTCTACAGATTTCCTAGCTCATACTTAATACTTACACCAATTAAGGAAATCTATAGTTGCTTTTGTAAATCTGTAGACATTATATCAGTGAATTTGTTGAATACATATGTATTATGTACCACTTGTAGTATAAATCAATGCGTAATAATGCAAATAATTCATACATACTATATAAAATTATTCCCCTGCACATATCTTGCGCTTGCCATATCAGTATTGCTAATTGTTTCCCTATTAATGATAAGAAAAAAGTCAAAAATAATATGGTGAGCATGAAAAATAAGTAGTTTTATATTACAATTTGACACTTTATTTATATCAATGGATTTCAGATTCCAAGATAGTATAGATGAACTTTGTTTCTTACATGGTCTAAAATTTAAACTAAATCTAAATAAATAATAACAAGAGAAGAAGTCAGTACATTTACATTTGTAAGTACAACTCGAAAGGCGATCAATTCAATATATATAACCTACATATATATATGACTAACAACTCAAAAAATGACATCATATAGTAATCAGTTGAGTAATTACAAGCTCAAACATAACAAATGTGATGGCTTTTTTCTTACACATACATAAATCAGAATCCATATAGGATAATAGTATTGGGCTTTCTTGTGTCGTCTAACTTAATTATTATTATTGTAAATGGAAGTCATTTATCCTTTCTATTTAGCGTTTTCAAGTATTTTGTATTCAATATCTTCGTTTCTTATCATTATAGTTAGTTATTTAGTATACATACTCTCTTATTTGCATTCTACAAATTGTAGACTACAATGTGTATCTAATATGTAATATACTTAAGTACCTATTTTTACATAATATTAATCATATCGTGAAATTTGACAATTTGTATAGTTTCGTATTTTATTACAAATTAGAAATACGAATAAAAGCGCTATGCTCAAGTACTCATTTGCATTATGTCTTGTACATATTTACATAAAACGATAAAATTAAAGAAAGTTTCCTTAAGAAACGACAACAGGGTAACGAGATAAAATAAAATAAATAAATATTCAGTTAAAATGGAAAATAGTAGGAAAGAAGACAAGATTATTGAAGATTCTCGATTCTTATGATCATACGAAGTTGGAAAAAGTTAATATATCATGCGTATTAATGAACATGCATGAGCAATACGAGTTACACTGAGCCCCAATCGAAATCAAAACATGTACCGATAATAATCGAATATAGGTACATCTGGTACATATATATATATAAATCTGTATTATATTTTATAGTATAATTTCATGGTTATTTTCTAATTACGTGACCATCTGTATTCTGTACATACTTCGCAAAAATTGAAAAAAAAAATTGAGCTCACTTTGAAAATGATTTGCATATATGTATTATGTATGTATGCAGTAAGGTTTTACATTTTATAGAAGTTGGCGGCTTGTTTATCCGGGTGTTGAGCTGAAAAGTGTGCCCTCATATTCGCCACTTTGCTGAAGCATTTATTACAGACTGGACAACGGGTAGCTCCGGTGTGCATTTTTAAATGACTGAAAACAAATAGACACACAATCAAAATTTGAAATAGGATGTAGGTAAATAAACTGTAAAATGTAATATTTTTTTCGGATGTATGCATAAAAAATTTAATTTGCTTAATTTGATACAAAAATAAAAAGGAAACTGACTCATTTAAACTCCTGTGGTGGATGTAGGTTTTACCACATTGTGGACAAATAAATGGACCACCCACTCCTCTGTCATTTGAATTATGAAGGCTAGCACCATCCTCTCCAGATCCTGAACCAGAAAAACTAGAGCCATCTCCTGAAGAACCATATTCTGCATAATCCTCTTCCTCCTCCTCCAGCATCAACAATTCATCTGTTGTCACTGGCTTTGTTTTACTCGAGGAACTTGACTTTGATGTACTCGCGTTTGCATTCACAATAGTATTGTTATTTGTTATTTTAGGAGCAGGAAGAGAACTGAAACGAGGAGATAGGGCAGAAAATCTCCGGGTTTTATCCGGAGAACCCCCATTTGAATTCGAATTTGACATTATGGCTGATGGACGTTTGGATTTTGTAATTTGAGGTACTTCCATGTGTCTTGCTGTTGTTGGCGGGACTTGTTGTTGACTAAAAGGGAAACTTTGTGTTGGTTTACTCGGGATTGTACGGTCAATTTGAGGAAGTGCTGCTACTGTTGTTGTCGTCATTATTTTAGTTGGTGGATTGATATGCATGGGGACAATATTTTGTTGTAAATCCAATTGACGCATGAATTCCACTTGACCATCCAAATCTGGTTCCATTTCATTTCGATAGTCATCTCCATCCACTTCGTTATTGTAAACATGCTGATTAATATAGCTATCTCCACTATATATCAAACCGTTACTACTATTATTATTAGCATTTTGGACAGATTTGGAAGATCTTGAGGTGGGTGTAATCATCATATTTGTCTTCCCCTGATTTCCCTTTGTGAAAGCTTGTTGAAATGTCGAGGGACGATGATGATTTGGAGATGTAGTAGACTTGAAATTTGAAGTCGGAGGAGGTTGAGATGAAATTGTTAGTTTTTTTAATTTTGGTGGACTATTACTATCTTTATCGTTATAATTATTAAAGTTTAATGTTGAATTTGGTTGTGTATTATTGTTATCATACCTATAATTTGCACAACTCTTATTACTGGATCCAACTACTATCGATGTGGATTCTTTTGAATCTTTGACTTTGAAATTAGTTGGGTTATAATTATTATGGCTCTTGTTACCAAGAAAATTATTACTAGAGCGTTTTTTACCTAACAAAGCTCCTTCGAGAACACTATTCGATTCCAGCCCGATTATCTTTGAAGTCGTTTTGCTTGCAGTAAAAGGTAGCGTACATGAGCCGGACGCGGATAATGGACCAGCTGTCACATAAGAATTAATCCGCTTTGCAATGTTATTCTCATAACCATTACTATTATTATTATTATTGCTTTTGTTATGCGTCAATTCAATGGGGTAATCTTGAGTCGGTTCACATTCGATTGAGCGACTATAGTTATTAATGTCATTATTTAAACTACTAGGGTGGACACTTGATTGATGAACATTATTATTACTCATTTTATTATTATTTGACAAAGAATTTGTCATTATTGTAGAGTTATCCGTTGTTGTCAATGGCACTTGAGAATCATTTTGAAGGTGGTCTAAACGAGTACGTTTAGCTATTGGTGGTTTAGAATTTGTTGACATTTCTTGTGATGACGAAGTAGATGATGGTATTGTTAATGGGTTCGGTGGTGGTGGAGGTGCTTCCATATTATTGTTGTTGTTTGATGAGTAATGATCATCATGAGATGATGATTGAGATTGACAGTGAGATGAATTATGTATTGGACGATTAAAGGCATTGTTCACATTATCTGACTCCAGGTCCACCTCGGTCAATCCTTATATAAATAATATATATAATATAATAAGATAATAATATAAATCATATGTTTAATAATGAAATTACCTTTGATTTGAAGAAGTTTGGCAGTTTGGAGTAATGTGGGTAAATTGTCCTGACTCACGTCCACATGACCATTATATATAAATTCAATAAGAGTACTCAAATTTGTATATGTCACATTGTTGAAAATCACGACCGGATGCTTACATGGATTCTCCTATTATTACAAAAAGTCACGATAAGTATAATATATATATATAATAATTAATAATTATAATATATACATATTATGTAATATGATATTAACCGAGTATAATTAAGTCAAAAGATTAAATACAATATAATATATATATTACAGTTATATTACATCATGTCCATACTTACACGAAATATTGTCTTGAAATACGATGAGCAGGCTGAGAGGAGAACTTTATGTGCTATACAATTTCAAATAATAAATCAGTTATATAAGAGTTGTCATACATTATATCAAAACATAATAATGTATAGTAATTTAAAGTACCGGTTAAGTAAGTAATTAAATATCAATTAAATATATATACATTATTAACATTCAACAATTGACATTAATATAAATCATATGTTTAATAATGAAATTACCTTTGAGGGTCTTCCCATCACAACTGAGTGTGACATCCGTGAAGTCATCTTCTTTTCGGAGTTGTTCAAGTCCAGCCACAACATGTTCAGAGTAATTATTCCATTTGAGAAGAAATTTTTGGAGCATTTTCGTGATTCTACCAAATAAAATCAAGTGTCTTAATCAAGTATATAAGATTGGTTTGATCATACACAAATTACACGTACATTTTGCACTGGAATTCATAAAATCATACAATTTATAACAATTGCAAAAATTACACAAATATATCATACATCAATATAACATACATATAACATATACTTATATCTTATATACTATCTATATACATATCATGCAATAATAAAATAGTTGACAAGTACATACTTACAATATAATATAGAAGATAGACGTGTATGTTACAGTAACCAAAAATGGATTACAACCAAATTAAATATTTACTCGATCATGACTCAACAATTGTACCACTTTTGTTTACATGAAGACATGATGCACAAACTTGGCTCCGTACATACCTACAATTTATAACAATTGCAAAAATTACAAACGTATCATATGTGTATAACATACTTATATCATGCAATAATAAAATAGTTGACAAGTATTTACTTTACATATTTACTTACAATATATTATAGAAGTTATAGACGTGTATGTTATAGTAACAGTGTTACTTATTGAGATTTGAGGAAAAGAATATAAATACACACAGTTTATATTATAGTTGTTGCAATACTAAAAAAATAGAAATCGGTGCCTGTAAAAAAATATACATGAATGAACTTTTTGCCGGCAATTGAACTTTATGAAATAACTTTTAATGTTTTAATGGCAATTTAAGTAATTTAAATTAAAATTTTTAACGACGCTTTACAGTTTAGTCCTCACCCTCACTTTAGCGTAAACGATACACAAATATAATACATAGTAATTATTGTTTTTAAACATCATTATGACCTCAAACTATACACAGCTTAATTCTTTAATGTCTATTTTTTATTTGAAAAGTGTTCTCGAGACAGTGATGTATAATACCTCTTAGTAATACTTTGGTATCGATACTGGTATTACTAACGTTAGCTAGGAATTGTTGCAAAAGTATTTCCTAGAATTATAGAATTAGCAAAAAGTGGTATTATACAACACTGTCTCGAGACGCTCTTCCGCGATATGGAAATGTGATATAGCGCTTAAATAATAATAATAATAGTAATAATTTATACACGTTTTAGTCATGTTCTGTATCCTGAAATATACCATGTTTAAAATTAATTAATTAAATATGCCTTTTCATGGAAATGGGTTATTGGTAAAATTATTTAATGATTTAATGATTTAATGATTGATCTAATTACAAATGTATATAACTTTCAAGTTTGCACATTCTTTATTTCCTTTTAGTTTATTGAACTCTAATGCCAAATTGTCAATTAAATGACAATTAATTCCATATAATAGAGATGTGCAGACTAACTCCGCCCATTACTAAACTGTAAATCTCCCATAAGAGAAGCATTATAATACATATGGAATGACGTAGTAGGCGGAGTTAGTCTGCACTAAGTCACTAATAAAGCAAGCTTTTTCTGGGTATTTCGACCAACAAACAAGTTTCTATCATGGTCAGCATGACTGAATTAGTCTGTTCCCAGTGTTACATTTCATTTTTTTAAAAACTGATCAGAAGTTACTAAACATCTTTTCCCTGTAGTCAAATGACAAAAAATGTTGCTCAGCAAGATTTTTCTTGGAATTTCAACAGGTTCAAGCTTTGCTATCACAATCAGTTTGATTTAATTAGTCTCTTCCCAGTTTTACATTTCATTTTTCAGAAAACTGATCAAAGGGAGCTGATCCGATGGGGTCCCCATGCTAACGGAAGTGTCACTGCCCCGGACCCGATTCTCATTTCAAACGTACTTAGCCTAACCTAACCGAAATAATCTAACCTAATGTGGTACAGATTGCCTAGTTATTGTACACAAGGACCGGTCAATGTATACATTGACTAGTCAGTGCGTAGTACACACTGTGTACCCACGTCGACCTGCAGTGTTGTGAAATTCTCGGTACACATTGACTGGACTGTACACGTACATACATAGACGGCGACATATACACAAACAGTTAAAAGTCTTACAGTGAATCCCCCACAAAATAACTGAAAAATACAAGAGAATGAAATCAGAACTAATTATTTATGTAGCTTAGTCTACTTTCGTTTCATAGTTGCTGTTATGCCTGTCTACCTCATTGTCGTTGAAAATTTTCTCCGGTTTTAAATGAGCAAATTCCGGAAGTCTCCAAATACTCGATCTACCTACAATACAGGTTCCATGAGACGGCCGTGTCCGTGGACTCTGATAATTATATCAAAAATAAGGAATATTGCACTGAAAAGAGTCTTCTTGATTTCTATTTATATGATGATCTAAATATAAAATACAAGTTTCAAGAAATTTAATCGATTGAGCTGAGCGATGAAGAAATGTGTCAGAATTGCATTTTGTGTTCCTTTTATATCTATGTGAGCCAAAATGGCGTATCAGTCCTCGCATTTTGTAAATAGGAAAGTTAGGAGGAAAATAACTTAATGCGTAATAGATATTAGGCATATGAGTTTAAGTTTGTATAGTTTGAGACTCCTCACTTATTTAGGCTGCGAGAGAGCGAGAATGGAAATTTTCATTTCTCGGAAAATCATGTGGACGACAATACAGTTGAGCAGCGAACTGTCGCCGAGTTTTTTTACAAAACAAGGACTCAACGCAGTTGAGATCCATAATCATTTAGTGAGTGTGTCATGTGACTCTGATGCCTTCACCCTTCGATGGGTGCAAAAGTGGTCAGCCCGATTTAGAAGTGGACGAGAAACTTGGAGACAACGCACGTGATGGCCGACCAACAACAGTCACCAGCCGGAAGAACATCGAAGCTCTTCACAAAAGACACAGGAGTGACCATGCGGTTTTAAAGGCAGAAGACCAACCTTTCATGTACAACAGTTAAGAGAATCCTCCATGATCCTTTACATCTTGAGAAATTGAATTCGTCGTTTGTCCCATACATGAACTGAATCCCATACAGAAACGAGACCGAGTCCTCGCGTGTGAAATGAACCAAATCCGAAACGAATGGCTGGAGAAAAAAGGGAGAACCTCAACCATGCACGGACTACCACTGCGACTTGGTCGTCACCGAAACTTATGGCGACATTCTCTGGGATTCCCCGGGAATCGTCCACCCGGAGTACCTACCCCGTAAGAGGACAATACCGGTTGAGTCCTATGCTGATACCATTCCAGAGAATTGGAGAGGGAAAGCGACAGAAAGTTTTGCTCCTGCATCTGCATCGCGCTCTTACGTCCAAATTGAACTTTATCATCTTAATTTTAAGACAGTCAACGATGACCAATTCTTTCGAGATTTCTATAGCAGTAAGAGAGGATAAGACCTACTGTATTGTCAATATCAAGAATCGGCTAAATTAGTAAAGGCTGAGGAATACGAGAAGTGAACTTTCAAAAATTGAAGGTTGTGAAACAACTGAACCCATTCGAAAACTTCAACATTAAATTTGAAGGGTATAGAGCTGTTACAGCTCAAATGGGAGACATGTATTGAACTTGGTGGTGACTATATTCCAGATTAATAAAATTATTTTCCTCCTACTATTTCTGCGTTCGGAATGCAAGTTATTGATACGCCATTTTGGATTACGCCACCTCACATAGATAAGGTACATCATGTAAATTGGATGTGAAAGGAATAATTTTTTGGTAATTAATTCGATTATATTCAATGATAAACTTGAAGCATTCAGGATGAAAGGCTTTCAGCCCGGGCCGTCACAACTTACATATTGTTTCCAATTTCCAGATTCTTCTACTGTCTACTTCCTGTCTTCAATTCAATTTGTGTCAAAGTTATTGCTCTTCATCTCCATTGTACTGAGACACAATTCAACGACTTATTTCGATACTGACGAAAAGCACAAAATATGAAATGGATATGTACGATATGATTGAGTGATAGTTATTCTTGCTGTTAACTGAAAAATATATAGCCTATTTCCCATGTATTGCATGCAGCATTAAATTAAAGCACGTAAATGTATTTTCGTAGAATATTCACCAGCTCTATAAGTCATTTGAAATTCATGCTTTGAGATTTGTATTTGCGAGCCTCATCAGTATATACGTGCTTCTCCGAAAAGCTTTCAAGTTGAGCGAAAATCCTGAATGAGTCCTTGAAAAATATTCTTTTCGTATACAAAACTTAAAAAACCTTCTCAAAGTCATCCAAGTAAAAGTCCAAGGTAAATTCCGGTACACATCTGGGCAATTTATACAGGCAAAGGATTTGACTTAGAGCCTTTACAGGTCAGTATAATATTTGACAGTGAACTTCACTGAGTGAAGTTCCAAATAAATAAGAAACAAGGTAGACATTTTTTTTTTATTATTACGCAATAGCAAAATGATTTATTCACCGTTTGTATATGAAGAAGGTTTCGGAGCTCTTATACATTTCATTTTATTCATTGAAATAATCACTGACTCATCATTTTTTCTTTAAATCTAACGTCGACAATAAACTACTAAAGTACAGTCTTTTTAAATCGGGCAAAACCTTGCAGTCAATTCAATTCAATTCGTCAGTCAAAAACACAAAAAAAATTCCTTCATTTTCAACTATTATTACTAAATTACATTGTATCATCGAATCAATTATTGTTTTTTATCTATGTAAAGAGAGAGGTACGGCAGAGCATGCTCACCGTAATAACTCTTCAACAAAAACTATCATATATAATGTCATAATAGCATACAGTTATTTTTTTTATTCTTATGTCTTATAATAGAATAGTGACGATAAAATGGATATATTCATAACTTTATGCCACAAAAAAAAAAAAAAAAAACAAAGAAGAGACAAATGTATACAATAAATCATGAATTTTAATTTAACTAAACAAATGATAGAGATTGAAAAAGAAATTAACTCAATTGGTTGATTGACAAAACACAGGATTCAGTATATATTGCATAATCGTCAGTTTTTTTCTACAACAACACTATGTAGATAATTGAGCCTTTCACTAAATTAAAATTATTTAACGATTAAATTATTAGGATAAAATACGATTAATTCCGCTATCATATTTCAACTCATTCATAGTTATTTTTCAGCATATTCCTACTTCAATTCATATTACTGTCGTAATAATACGTAATAATGATTATAAAAAACATTGACTTGGTCATCTCTTGAGGAAACTCAGTCAACTGAAAAAATCGAAGGCAAGAGGGAGACTTTTAGATATTTGTTTTTTTTATAAAAAAAAACCTTAATTCTAAAATAAAAACTGTGGACGCGTGCCTTAAAATCATAGAATAATAATATATATCCTATACTACTACTAGTATCATTTTATCCTAGTAGAACCAACATACGTGCACATAAATACAACATAGCGATCTAGCGATATAACAATAATAATATTAATTAATAATCATATGAGTACACAGTTGAACGTATCTGCGAAATGGCAAATACAACTATTTTTAACGTATTATCTAAATGGAATCACAGATCAGTTCAATAGAATATATATAATATATATGCACATAATATTTCTCGTGAGAATATTTTGTCACTGGACACATTATATGTATATACATACATTTTTTATATATATATATTTATATATTTTGGTAATCGCTAGGTTTGGGGAGAAAAAATTGCAAACCTAACGGCACACACTTTACTTTTGTTGACGTCTATATACTTCATGTATGTATGTGTTTCTTTTAAACTTCCTCATTTTTCATTAGGTATATTCTCCTTCACCAAGCGGTTGGCCAATCTCGACAGCTAGAGAGACGAATATAGTGTTGAATAGATCAAAAGGTGACAACCTTCATCTTCTTAAATCTCCCAAGAAAAAAATACCTCTTGTATATATCATCTCTCCAGAGCTGTAATGTTTTCATTGTGTCGACTCTCGGGAGATGCAGACAGAAGAATGATAGGAGAAGAGTAGAAAATAAGGATCGTCGTTAAGAGTTGTTATTTGGGGCATTAGAATGCTGACTTGATTTTGACTGAATCTGAGTTAGAGTTTCTTGAGTTGCATTCGCTTTCAAAATTGTATTTTCATATTCTAGTTGACTTATTCTCTCCATCAACTCTGAGATTTTCTCCTTTAAAACTTCTACTTCTTCACGAACAGCAAACATCAAATGACTCTTTACCAAATCCTGAAAATATACACACAAAAAAAAACATGTAATTAATATTTGAGTTCCATTGCATAAAATATTCATCCCATTAGAGATATGTACTACAAAAGTCTTTTGTCAAAATGACAACATTGCAACTTTAACTGTATTCACTTTCTTTTGAATCAATTTATTTAAATATGTATACATATTATATCAAACTTGCATGCCTGTTTTTTTTAGCAAAAGTTCATTGCTTTTTCAACCCAATTACATTATTATAATAAGTCCCTTTCTTTGATATCAATCTATGCAACGTGAACATTTCATTCCGTCGATTACAGCAGACTTACAATTATACAGACAACTCTTTAAACGAGCCTTACAATATGTCATATACAGACAACAAACAACATTTGAGTTTTGGTATACAGTACTTTAGCATGCCAAATTTATGGAAAATCAATAAATAATTTATTCATGCGGGCAAAAGGAGGTACTCCACTCCACACTGTGTAAACTTTTTTGTCTACCACACCCCAGAAAAAAAAACAATTTTACTTTCTCCGACAAAAGAAATACGGATTTAGTGGGATTTACCTAATTCAATCCTTACTATTTAGCAAGGATTTAAACAAAATTAAACTGCGATCGGTTGCAAAACTAGAGGACGTCCTTGAAGAACAAAATGTAATTACTTTTGTAACTAATTGAAATTGAAAATGTATTTGCTCAGAATAATTATTTACGCATCTACGAAATCCCTTGTTTATACATAAGTATATACATGGAGAGATTCGAGACAGAGAGTAATAAAAGTATCATGAACACGAGACCCCGCACCATTACTACCCACTATACCCTGTCTACACTATTTTCACATTAAAAATAATGTAGCCTTCAAATTGAAGGAAATATATATGTATACGAGTATACCTAGGCGATTCCCTCATGGAAAATAAAGCAATGACTACTGAATAATGAAAATTACTTTCACATTGAACTTGAACAGGATGATCAAATGGATGATCAAAGTTCATGTGCGCCTTCTCGGAAAAATTAAAATCGATTTCGACGGTATATAGCCATCTGACACAAAAGGGTCCCATTCAACGTATAAAGTTCTTGATTTATCATAATCACCAAAAACCCTTTCCATAATCACGAATCACAGTTTTTTGAATCCATCATTCTCTCAAACTATCTATCAACTTCAAATTTTCGTTACTTTACACTTATATACACATTGAAGCGTCCGAAACGTACAGTATTCATGTATGAAATAATTATGAATACTGTGCAGATGGAGGCATGACTCTGTGGATGGCATTCATTTCATACATACGAAGAATTCGTTTCGCTATTGTTTTTCTTAAGTTTTGAGTCGTAGACGGACCATACAGACAAGAAATACAGCATACGAATAACAATCAAATTGTGAATTGTCACATTCACGCACCACACATGGGATTAAACATATTGTATACTCGTAGAATCCTCTCAGCTCAGAAGAGTCGAGCAGCGCGGAGTCTGAACGACCTTCATCTTCACGCATATGACCTCAATTCGCAATGTAAGAAAGCGATTTTCTACATATAGCGCACATACGCAAAAGAGGACGCACATTTACACAAAGGCTATATATAGTACTATTCTCCGATCTGAACGAGCCCCCGAGAAAACTTTACTACTATATTACTTATTCCTATAGATGTTTATCAAGGTTTTCCTCAATTTCCGAATTCTACGTATTCGTATACACTTCAAACGGAAATACTCTCTCGAACCAAAGGCTTTGCACTTTGCAGCACTCTCGACAATTTATTTCCCCCAACAAATTCTTCAATTTAATTATTATTGGAAACTTTCCTCCTGTGAAATCATTGCAATATGATGAACAACATTTTGAAGAAAGTCTTTCAATGCCATTTAAATTAATTGATGGTGAAACTAGAGTAGAACTGAATTGTATATGTGTAATATAATACAATGAACCTTTATTCCAGTAAAACCAAGTCCTCTATTCACTTGAGACGTGTCTCACTACGCACTAGATATCATAAGGAATTGAAAACTAAAATGTGTGTTTTTACCGGTTACCAAGTAAAAAATATCATTTTGTTTTGAGGTCAAACTAGTCAAACTAAATATGACTCGACTTTTAACGACATTTAACACTGGAGAATGTGTATATAGTATATACCAATCCCCCTTTCCTCTAAGTACTATAGCTTTTTAAAACATGTACGCAATCTTTGGATTTGCAAACACTGCACGTGCTGATGAAAAGAAAGACTCTTTTATTCTTCTTCTTTGTCGTAAACAGACTGCAGTTTGTCAAGAATAAAGAAGATGACGTTAAAGGAAAAAAATATATATTTGTAGTCTTCTTCATCGAATTCATACCACTCTCAATGCAACGTCTCACTCTCCCCATTCCTATATGCACATACACACAGTACACACCGACTACTGGTAACTTTAGACCATATGCAATGTAATACAGAAACTCAAGTTTCAGTTTGCCAAATCATCCCCACAAAACTATTTATTTGTGTAGAGGAAGCAGTTAAAAAATATTTGTGCAGTATTTTTTGACGATCTTACGCACGTGAAAACTATTTCCAAGTTT
>JAIUND010002836.1:0-19420 GCA_034699125.1 Gisinianus flammeolus | reverse complement strand
CTAGAACGCCTGACTGGGAACATTGAAAGTTGGAAACATTTCCAATGTTTCCCAAATTCTTTTCAGAAGTGAAGGTACAGAAGGTCGAGATTAGAGGCGAGAAATATGCAAATGAGGAAAAGAAAGGGAAGCAGAAAGAGAGCCCTTTAGAACTTATTTTCGAGTTCATGAAAAATCTGTTTTTAGATTTCAACAAGAAAAAAAAAGCAAAATTCTGAAGGGCTAATTTGAATATTTGCTCTAATCTCGACCTTTTGTACCTTCACTTCTGAAAAGAATTTGGGAAACATTGGAAATATTTCCAACTTTCAATGTTCCCAGTCAGGCGTTGTAGATAAAACACACTACAAATTATTTATGGTGAATGATTGTAAGTAAGTATAAAATAGGTTTCATCACACCCCTCATCATTTTAATTTAATTTTTTATGATTAACCCTGGGTGCTTTTTTTGTTTTTGTATATATTATGTATAAACAGTTATTTTTTTCTATTATAATTTATCTGAGCTTTTTTCCCTTTTGTTTACTTTGTTTGTGTATTTATTTACTGCAAAGATAAAGAATCATATATATACATGAATACATATTATATCTTTATTGTATAAAGCAAAACATTATGTATATAGTATGTATATAAGTACATGTAAATATGTATCATACCTTTTATCATTTTTTTGTAGGAAATCTAATCTAAAATCTAAAAAAATATATATAATTATTGAATTTAAAGCGTTTTAGGGAAATGACGTGTTTTTCCTATTCGTATTTTCAGTACTTCACAATACAGCAAATGCTCTTATATAAGTAAATAAAATGAAGATATTGTCTTTTTATTTATAAACAGTTTTGAGGTAGCCTGTTTTTATTTATTATTTTTTCTCCTTCCTTTCATTTTCACCAAAGCGTTTATTGCTATAGTCGTTTTGGAAATATATATTTTTTGAATATTATTATACTGTACTTAGTTAATACGTATAGGGGCATGTTTGTAATGCTAATGCTATTAGTAATAGCTCGTAAAAATCATAAGAACAGGTATCCTTACGTTATGTACTAAGTATACTAAGTATGTACATGATAAGGGCGATGATAGTTGCTTAATTTATTGAAACTATAGATGGGAAATTCGCAGTGTTTTGTTTTCACATTTTATTACATAGGATTTCATAAAATACAAAGAGAAGAGAAACAGATATTATTATAAAAGTTGCTTCCAGCTACATACTTGATATAGTTATTGTGAAGTCTATATACTATACATACAAAGTTTCCTTTTTTGACATACTATTTAGCCTTGGATTCCAGCTCTACAAACTACAAATGTGAATTATCCAGTGTGACAATCTACGAGGTTCCTGAAGGAAGGGGTACTGCACTTAGTCCATATCCAAAGGATTCTGCAGCCATTTTAGCTAAAATAAATTCGAAACAAAAGTAAAATACAATGAATAGATGATAATGAAATGAAGCATTATAAAGTATTTAAAGTAAAGATTCATACTAAAACTAATGTAATTAATACATACCGGCTCTTAACAGTCCAATAAGTAAAACAAACGCAATTGAATGAGTTACCAATGTCTTCTTTGTCTTTTCGTCTTCATTCCCTTCATCGTCTGTAAAAATCAAAGTTATACTTAAGTATAGTAATGTTTTTTTAGTAATTCAGGATTAAAGGGACCATTTCTGTACGGCAAACGTGGTTAATAAATAATACTAGTAACAGGTCTTTTGACTTACCACCGACTTCCTCAGCGTAACTTGGAGGGAGCATCATTAATAGACAAAATACAGGTGAGTACCGTACAACAATTTTAACTTTAATTAATTAATCCTGCAATTAAAGAAACCACTTTCCTAATAAATAAATCCTTTTAAATTTTGCTTTCTCTGATATTTTCCTGCGCCAAAGATTCCACACCTGAGGAAGGAGAAATGACAACACTGTATCCACACTAGTGCAGAGCATTGTGTCCACAGGATTGCCACTCTTCCTTTTTCCAGCACTCACCATCTTGGCAAAGACCCGGATCCGTGTTCCTCCTCTGACCTCAGAAAAACCAGTGACCTCGTCATATCATCGTAACAGGTAATGACAAATTTCAAAGTTAAACTGTCGTAGTATACGTTTCAGAAAAAATCTCCTCATCTTTCTAAATGGAACAGCTAGGGTTTAAATTTGAAAAATCTTGAATTAAAGTTTGCGACATAGCACGTCAAAGTATACTGGAAATGAGGTTCTCCAGTTATTTATAATATACTTTTCTTGTCATTTCTAGTAATCCGATTTTCATTTCGCAATCAAAATCAATATTTTACATGTAGTAGTGGACTATACAGTAGGTTTGTTAGAGTGAATAATGATTTCTTATTTTAATTCATCTCTCCTCTGTCTTTTGATGATCATGTAAAATATGAATATACGCCTAGATTTCTAGATTCTGAACTTCAGAATCTGAAGTATAGATATATGAAATGAATGACCCAGTTATACTTTTCATTTTTGTTTCATATTTTGAACAAGTTTTTGAAATTTCAGATAATTAAAAATTTAACATTTTGTGTTGTTATACAGAGTCTCAGTGTAATGTACAGTTCGGATATAATTCTGCATGTGGATATACATGTACATATATTTTTGTTGTATGTATATATACTCCATTTACAATTTTGTATGCGGCTTTTCGCACATATGTATTACCTAGCATTTGGAAATGTGTATTGGCAATTTGGCATGAGAATGAATGATGGCATTGAAATCTAGTCTCACGAGGCCAGCATATGACTTCGTGAACCAACTATTACATATTACAACATTACATGTAAATAATGGTGACTTGGAAATCTAATATATATATACTTCAAAATGTAATTTAACTTTTGGTATAGCTCGCGTATTCCTTGCGCATGTAAAACAAAAGTCAGGCAGTAGTGCAGTAGTAAAAATCAAAATAATATATAGAACATGAACAGAAATAGAGGCCAAAAATAACTTGATATTCTCTGAGTTTCGTTACGAGAAAGCATGTGTGTCTTGCTTATGCAAGTTTGCCATTATTTAATAACAAATTGTTAGATTATAAACGAGAGGCATATATGCTTAGTTCTCGTTTGTATTTGAAAAGAGTCAAGACACCGTGTGTGCATAAATTATATACATATATTACAGAGCTAGGTGAAAAGTGTGTCATTCTTGCTAATTTCTTTGGTCGGATAGTTTAGTTTTTACATATTATATTTTTTTATTATTAAAAAGAATCAGCAGGATGATCGAATCACTTTTGGATATGGCTAAAAGCAACCCCTTCGTGACCCCGTTCCAAACGGCACGATGCAGCAATAGCGGAGAACAATTAGCATTGCCCAAATCAACCGTAATTCCTTCACGAAATATTGCTTTTGCTTCAGCAACACCCACAGGTAAGTTCAAAAAGCTATAATATGTATAGATATTATTTTTTTTCTTCAAAAATAACCATTTCTTTACCTCAAATACATGAGATTCTTATTATGTTTTAGTTTATTACTGCAATTGTAATACAAAATATTCTGGATATCTTGTGATTTATAGAGGAATATTCCTGTGAATATGGATCCAACAAATTCTTTGGCCTGTGTGCATTGGGTGGGGTCATCTCTTGTGGAGTTACTCATACCCTTGTCGTACCTTTGGACTTGGTGAAATGTCGACTTCAAGTAGATGCAGACAAGTATAAGAACATTGTTAATGGATTTAGAGTCAGTTTTAGAGAAGAGGGGGCTCGTGGTCTTGCTAAGGGCTGGGCACCTACCTTCATTGGATACTCCATGCAGGTACAACTAAATATGAAATACGTATTTACATGAATTATTTGGATCGAGAGTGTAAAGAGCACAGCAAAAAATACCAACTTTAAATGTAATTATTTTCATGTAATTCTCAGGGTCTTTGCAAATTCGGATTATACGAATATTTCAAAGTGTTGTATAGTGGACTCATTGGAGAGGAAAATACTTACTTGTACAGAACAGCATTGTATCTGGGAGCTTCAGCATCAGCGGAATTCTTTGCTGATATTGCCCTTAGCCCAATGGAAGCTGTTAAGGTAACCAGTCATCCTTTTTTCTTCCTTGTTTTAAGTAAAAATGCACGCTCCTTAGATCCATTTTTTTCTTAATAAAAGATGAATGAGTCATAAGTGTGCAACAGTAATATACCTGAAATGTTGAACAGATACATGTTTCACTGAGATTATTGGAAGAATGATTATGATTCCACTCTCTATTTATTTTATTTTTATGATTGAAACGCGTATGTTCACATTTCGGACAGATAAAATATATACATTGTTATTTGTTGAATATTTAAAATCTTCATTATGGAACATTGAAATGTAACAAACTATAATAATTGACTGTATAACAAATTGTAAAACTTTTTTTCATCACAGGTACGAATTCAAACCATGCCAGGTTTTGCTTCAACTCTAAGAGAAGGTGCTCCAATCATTTTCCAACAAGAAGGTCTTACTGGATTCTACAAATCATTGGGACCTCTCTGGTGCAGACAAATTCCATACACAATGATGAAGTTTGCTTGTTTCGAAAAAACTGTCGAATTGTTGTACCAGTACGTTTTTATCAAAAAAATCAGATTTATTATTAGCTTATTTTTTTCTTATTTTTTTAAATGTATTCATATTCTTGTATGGAATACGATTATAATATTTATTATTATTACAGACACGTTGTACCCAAACCACGTGCACAATGCACTAAAGGAGAACAACTCGTCGTGACATTCGCTGCTGGTTACATTGCTGGAGTTTTCTGTGCTATTGTGTCCCATCCTGCTGACACTGTAGTCTCAAAGTTGAACCAAGCTAAAGGAAGTTCAGTTGGTGACATCGTGAGGAAAGTTGGGTTTGCAGGCATGTGGAAGGGACTGACAGCACGTATTATTATGATCGGTAAGACAGAGAAGCATCTGTAAAATGAGCATTTCTATATAATATATATATTGAATATATTATATTCCAAACCCATTTATGTAAACTAATGACAATTATATTGTGATTCTTTAGGTACTCTGACTGCCGCTCAATGGTTTATTTACGATGCTGTTAAAGTTGCCCTTGCTCTACCCCGCCCTCCACCACCAGAAATGCCCGAGTCACTCCGGAGGAAATTGGAAGCTGGGTCCTCATAAGTTTTCCCCACGTAATAATAAAGAGCTCAACGGGCTTGGACTCTTGACATAATGGAGAGTAGATTCAGAAAAGTTAATAAATAAACGAATGTTGTAGTTTGAAATTGAAAAAATACATACCGAGTTTCAAACTTGTAATTTTTAGATGTATGTTCGCAAAAAAAAAAAAAAAACAACGGTTCAGTGATTTCAACAAAAAAAATACAATAACAATGAAAAGATCCTTCACTTTAAAAAAACTGTAATACAATTGAACTGTAGTATTATGATTATTTATTGTCGTTTAGTTTTAGATACATTTACAGTAGATCATTTCAAACTACATACATACATTCACAAATAATCATTTGAAGAAAAAAATAATTATGTCCAGGGATAGATAGATATCTATGGGGAAGTATGCTAAGTTTCATCTTGCTGTTATAGGGAAAGTCGAACACGTCTGACTTCTTGAATTTGTTATGTGTATTTTATTTTATCGACTTTAAATTCAGGCTTTAAGAAAAGGAAGAACAAAACAAGCAGTGCAATATTTACAAATGGTTAATGGTTAAAAATTACTTCGTAAAATCCATTAATAAAAATAGAAACATGTGATCAACTTACAATCTTTAAAATCATTTTCTCATTTTATACAGCAATCAATTTCGATTTTACCCTTTTTATCTTTTCTTTAATTATAGTTTTACTCTAGCAAGAGTATTCAAGTAAATACTATAATTTGTTATTACATAAAACCAGTTATGGCTAACTGATACTGAATATATTATGCGTAAATTTAGCTTTATGTAACAAAGAAAATTAGCTGTTTTTGTTTGATTCTTAAACTTGAGAATGTTGATACGGATCGACATTGAAATGGAAAAATTGAACATCCGATAAAGATCGTTTCCAATTCGTTTAATGGTTTAAACTTTGAGGATGCAAGTCAAAAGTTGAAACTTGATAGAATATTTCTCGTTTGCTGCACACATAACATAAATCCGCACATTGTGACTAATTCTCGAATGTACACACGGTTTCACTTGGCTGCTTTTTCGTTTTTTAGTCTGACATGAGTTAAAATTATGCTATGAGTCATGACATGAGGGGAATTATTATTATTACTTCATATGTTATAGGCGTATGTATGTAATTTATAACACATTGTGTGTGTGTCTTCAACTTCACCTTTCAACGGTATTTTCATTCAATATGACCAAGGGATAGAATTCAAAAACATATCAGACATATTTACCCGTAGAAATCAAGTAGGTATGTATTCCAAATCATTGTAATCTGTGTAAGTAGTAAGTATAGCATCCTCCTCTTCATATTCCTCCATAGTGCCTTCTGACTCGTTACGAATTACGATGCAGTTGTTATCGTCATGGGGCTAGCGGTGTTCATCTTTTCATATGTATGATTTTCCCCAATTTTTTTTGTCTTGATCATTCAGTGTAGAATTAAATGGATAATAATAGTTCAGGATTGTTACCTCCAAGTTGAACCTTTAACATTCATAAACACGATATTTTATTTTGAGAGGAAACTCGAGTTTTGGGCAAAACTTCATATTTTATTAAATATAGAACAACATGACTCTCTGTATAATAAGAATCGTAATTCTGATGCTGCTTTTGTGTAATGTGAAAATAGAAACAGGAGCTGAAATAAATTAAAATGCAACTTCTTTTCAAGTTATTAATGCGTAGCAAACTTTTAAAAAACTAGTGGTTCCGCGTCTACTTCCACTATATATATATTGAGCTTTATCATAGCTACTTTAGTATAATTAGATTAAATGAGGAATGAAAAAGTAGGAACAGGAAGGAACTGTAGATACAAAATAACTGTAAATGAAAAGATTCACATTTATCTTGATGAATCTTTTAATTATACATACTCGAATGTTTTCATCAAGTCATTGTAAGACAAACGGCGATCTCACATTGTGCTATATTATGTCATATTTCAAACCCTTTACCTCTTTGTAAGTAATCAGTAGATGGGAAAAAAGCACATAAGAGATGAATACATAATAGAGGAAGAGGAGCACAAGTTGGATTACGCATACATTTTATGTCTTTTACCATTGTAATTTATATAATTAAAATGTGTGACGTCGCGTAAATACGCATTATAGTGAGTGCGTGTTGTTTGCGTGTGTGAGATTGTTTGCGTTATTACAACTTATAGTACATCAGGTACTTGATTATTTTTTGGACTTAATTTGCTCCCCGCCAAAGGAGTAACAAGTATAAGGTGCAATCTTTCCATTACAGACGTGATGGATATGTAGGTTTAACAACAAGGGAGTCCCCTCATTTTGATGACAATGGATGTTCACATGTGTTTCAAAGGTATTGTGAGGTGAAATTCTTGTTATTTCAATGTAAAGCGATATGTGGGGAAGCGTCGTCGTCCCTTCCCGGAAGAGAACTACTTTTATCAAATATTTCCATCGACTGTCTAAGCTTGTGTCTAGTTGTCTAGTGATGACAGCTTTATATACATACATACAGACACTTTCCTCTTCTTTCCTTATTTCTTATCATCATTCTTTTGCCATATTCATTCTTTTTAAAAAAGTTTTATACTAATAGTCGTAATTATGATCTGCACATTTGTACCAAGCATATATATGACATGAATGGCAATATGAAATTTCCCTTATAGGTTTAGCAAATATATACATTATTACAGTGTCTTGAGAAAATGACCTTATTTTGGATTAAAATTTCAATGAAACGAGCCCTAAAATACTTTCTTTCTTTTTTGTAAGACAAATTTTCACTGAGAATTCGTTGTTTAAGTGAAACAAATTCGTGAGCACATTTTCTTCCATGACTCAATACGTAAATACACTCATGTAGTTTCGATTGGTAAATTGACAAACTAGATAAATATGCAAATTACACACACGGGCAGAGTATACATACGACAGTACACGCACTAAAATTTCCGGCAGCTACTCAGATATGTACACCTCAGAGTTGGCAACCCACGGGTTATTGGGTAAATGGGCAATTGGGTTTAACTGTGTTTTTGGGTATCCTTTTGCCCTGGGTATTTGGGTTTTATGGGTTATTGGGTTTTGGAACACGCCATCTAATGATTCAGGGGTCCGTACTTGTAGTACGGACCCTGAGACCAGTAGGTGGGGCTAGAAAAAGCCCATAAAACCCAATCACCCAATTGCCCAAAACCCCAAGTTGGGTATCAAATTTACAAAAACCCAGGTTTTTGCCAACTCTGGTACACCTAAGTATATACAGATATTTAGAACTTTGAGTATATAGCAATTGAAAAGATTTATTGAATATTTTGAATCAATCAAAATAATAATACCTCACATGTTGGACAAGTGCAGACAATCAAACGTATAGAAACGACAAAGGTACAAATTCACAATAAAAGAAACGTATTCTATATCCTTTTGTACAATCCTATTTGTAGAGTATAGTGGTATAAAACGTTGTAATGAAATTTTCAATTTCATATGTGTAAATATTTTCAACTGAATTTAATGAACTCACGATTCAAAGCCCTGGTATACAATGTGTATAAAGAGTTAATCAGGTTATTTAAATGCGAAGCCACAACCGACAGAGTACATATGAGAGACCTATATGGTGTGCATATGTATCTCATGCATGCTAAGTAAAAACCAATTATTAATCCATGGAAGAAGACTCATTCACAAGAGCTGAAATGAAGCGAGTTAAAAGATAAAACGTGTGTTTTTTATTATGGTACCTATTGGATATTCTAGCTTATTATTCGACCGTATTATTCTAGCGTATGGAGTCCTGTAATATTCTAAACAATAAAGGAAGATGAAATGGAAAGCTGTCAATGGATGAGCGACTTGTCATGAAGTCGTAATTTGTACAGGGGTGAGAATAGGGAAAAATCAATTAGTCAAATGTGATAAATCTTGATAGTATTATGCGAAATAAAAACTCATCAATAAGTAATGAATACGTAATTTACGAACAGCTTCACATTTTTTGAAGAAAAAAAACGCATATGTGTACGAGTAAACTAAAATCAATTCACACTATACATATATATATTTACAGAGAGACAGTAACAGTTCTTTTGGTTCGTTTCTTATTTTGTACCCCTATACGTACAAATTACAAAATCGAATAGGTATACGCAATTGTGAAGGATGAACATTTTCAATTTTGGTTTTACTCATTATTTTAACGTGAACTGCAGGCCAGTAAATAACACTATGAATGAAGAGTAATTTGTTTAAAAAACGTACAAAGGAAGATTAATGTAGATGTACATTTCATGCAATCTCTCCATTTCTTTTATTTGCTTAAGCATCAAAACATTTGGAAAAGGAAAAGTCAAATGAATACGATGAAATATTCCTCACTATTACGACTATACGTACATAATTTCCCATTTCACACATCATGAAATAAAAACTCGTTGATAAAAGTAGCAAAGTGTCCTGCAAATAAGAACTCAAAAAGGTACTTACATATTTATCATGGTTAACTTAACCTGTGTGGTGTCGTGTTTCGAGTGCTATAGACGGTTGACAAAATCCTAACCAGCAATGTAAAATAACAATTTATTAAATCCCAAATACAAAAAAGTAATTGTCCTACATATTCACACAATACAAATTATGCAAGAGATTAAATGAAAAAAAAAAACATTTCCCAAATCATCACTCTGTACTGAACAGAATACATTTGACATGAGAATAATGAGTAAAGAGTATAGAAAATCATAAAAAAAATTAAGTATAAATATTAAAAACAAGTAAACAGATTTGGATAATGAATACACCTCTAAAATGCACATTATTATTTTATTATGGATAGATTTACTATGAAAATGTGAGTACCTACTAGGACACTCCATTCCTTTTAGAGAAGGAAGGGATGGACAGTGGGCGACGAGTAAAAGAGACGATTATCTTTAGGATAATGATGAGTCTCGCGGTCATTATACGACCGTTACGATTCATTATTATATACGTAACATACCATTCTGTAATCATTTGTACATACATAGGTAAGTATGTACTTATTACGCACACGCAGTTGTCTCACAAAGACCCTTGAATGCACTGCAAGGTAAACAATAGAGACATTAGGAAATAGAAAATGCAGAAGCTTGATTGATTTCCCAGACGACAAGGAGGTAAAATGTATAGAATATCTTAAATATCTATAAATGATGGTTGATAATAATTGACATGAAAGGAAAAAGAAAAGGGATACTAATAATACAACGAACGAGGTACGACGAGTGAAGGAAAATTTACAATTCCATGTTGTACATTTGATGTACATACGAGTACATCTAACAATAGCATACAACAAACACTTTGGAATTCATTTTAGTAATTTTAGCAATCTATGTATTATGTATTCAGACAAAAGTTTTACTACAAAACAATCAAATAGTTGAAGATAAGGAGAATACGGGATATGAGCCATGTCTAATTTTACGTGGACAAAAGAGTACACATATATAGACAAGGCCAGTTCAGGGCAAGCCAAGTTAAAAAGGATAGTATAACAACACTAATGCTTCCAAACCTAGTGTTAGAATTATATATAGATGGATGTTCAAGATGATGGGATAAGAGCAGATGGTCAGGTGGCTGATATAATAGACAGATGAAGGAAAGCCAGGGAAACCGAGTCAGCAGTAGTACATAATACATTTACATGGAAGTAGAAGTAACAGCAGCAGGAGCAGGAGCAAGAGGAGGAATAAATAGGAGAAAAAAGAAAGAGAACGTGAATCAATGAATGAACACACTGCTTTTTACGATGAAAAGGCCACTTCACTACTCCGTGTATAATTGAACATTGACTGACTTACCCGTATATGTATACTAAATTCAGCCAGTCATATCATATATGTACTGAATCTGGAAACAACTAGAAACAACTCTAGAATACTTATAGGCACAAAATAGTCCAGTACAAGACAATGATAAGTGTCTACTGAATACTTATGTATTACTTACTGCTCCCTACTTATACTCATAGATAAAAACGGCTCACAATAACATTTTCAAAAAGAGTATAAGATACAAATGCATATGAGCATATGTATACCATGGAAGGAAAAGAGTTGAAAAAGTATCAATGTGTTAAGTCTCAAGTTTCTCTTCCGAATAATGGAGAAAATATATTTCGTCAGAAGTGAAGAGTTATATTGTTATGACAAGTTCAGTCTGTATATGTAAACCCTGCCTGCGACTCCTGTTTCAATTCTTTATACTTTATCAATATAATAAATTGAAAAACTTTACACATTTAACTGTGAGCACATACACACACACACACATACACATGCACACAACCTCACCATTATCGTGCTAAATTATCACTGATAATCAATTTACCAATGTACGAATGTTGAAAAATTCACGTATGATGGAAGCTGATCATGAATCTTGAAGCCACGTGTGTGCAAAGAACCCATCAATTCATCCGATTTTTTTTACTCTCATGTTTATATTCATGAATCTATCAGGATTACAAGATCAAACCATGGTTATACCTAGGTATATACTTCAACTGCTCTGACTCTTCACGTTTTGTATACTGAATCAGTATTACTGATATTCCCATATTCTTTTATTACGCGTATGTATACACTCGTGTTATTTCATTTTCTACACGTTACACAACTACACAAGTAAATTTAACTACACAAGTAGGAATACAAGGAACTTTATACTTCATTTTTAATTACAACACAACCATTGACGACTACAATGTGTGTGTAAAACCATTTTTATAACACATAACCCCATGGATTTGTTAAATTGTAATAATATTCTCTATCTATCTACTTTTACCTTCAGTATCGTCATTAACACAGTAAATTGTTTGCTGGCTGTCAAAATTGTCAATAGCTAACGGCATGAGAACTATACTGTATAGATAGTATACTCTTTTCCTTCGTGTACCGACAGAAATGTAAATGATGCTAACGAAATGATAACAAGACAAGAGAGAGTATACAGAAAACGACAAGAGCCAGGGGGTGTAGTGACTCAAAAGTGCACTGGAGCCCAATACACAAGCGCCAAGCTGGAGAATAGTATGTACACCACAGTGTAGTGAAGTAGTGACTACACATTATCAAGTATATACAGAAGTTTCTTATCCCTCTACATGTATGTACATTGTACATCTTCCAATACATATTACCATGTGGAGTAATTTGTGTGTTTTCCCATCTACCGTTGCCTTATTTGATTTGAGTATGTGTGTGTGCCCATACATACACACAAAACGAATACTGCATTGGAGAAGGCGGGAGGAAGGGATGTAGTGGGTGACGAGGACGAGCGGAAGTGGACCGACCAACACGTCTCTACAGTCGACTCAAGTTGCAGTTGCTCACAGTTCCTATATAGAATTCAACGTCTGCAAGGAGAAGAGCTAGAAAGGAGTTCTCGATTACTCTACGTACAAATACTACACTACGCTACACAGTACACGACACACACTCCTTGTTCACAATACTAATAATACCAAATAGAAAAGGAATGGAGTGAAACGAGACGAAGTGTAGGTATACGACAAATGTGTAGTAAAATATATATACACTAATAAATGTATAATATTATACATAAAATAAAACTTGTGTGTGTGTGTGAGAGAGAGAGAGTGTGTGAGGAATAGGAGAATCAACTGCGGGGGCCTCAGGAAAAAACTGCTGCTGCTGTTCACTACATACCACTTCCATACATACATAAAACTTCTCCCCGGATGATCTGTAGTCGCGTGCTCTCTCGTCCTCTTCTTCTTCGACAGCCCACCTGCTTTTCCAAATAGCGGCTCAAACCTCCTCTCCAATATATAGCTTGTCATTCCACATCAAGTCAGTCGGTACATGTACCTCTGGGCGAACATACGCACAACGTAGAATCTACCCTATATATGTGCTCACGATACTAACGTCTTTCTTTTGCTCTTGTCTCCACCACTTCACTCTCTCAAGTTTCGTTTTTTTCTCTCTTGAAACCGACGTACTCTCGGATACTTTTAAATAAAGTATTTTGAAATAATCCTCCTGGATTGGCCATTGGAACGTACTCAACTACGTACATATTTGTTAACGTGTTCAGAAAAATTTAAAGTTTCTTTTCCACTGTGCACGTTCAAGAGAGCTGTGAAATTGTGAATTGAATTTCGACAAAACCTTTTGCTTGGCGTGCCCTTCCAAAAAAAGGCAGAAAAATATTAAATTCAAATATAATTTGAATACGGATCTCTTTTTTTTTCTCACCAGGTAACATACAATGTTTGATTTACATATTCTTAGTTCTTCAGTCAGAAACATACAATTGGAAATCATACGCATTTTCTTTTCACTTGCCTATGAAACAAAAACGCATTTTAATGCCACATTAATTCGTTTTCTCATTTTTGTATTCAGTTTTGATTTTTTTTTCGCCATGTCATAATATTTTGTTTTTTGTTAGTTTCATTGCCATTGGTATGTTATCGTTGAATACTATTTTGCATTGCAATTGTTAATAATGTTGAACTTCAAATCACAAATTGTAATGTACACATACCAACGAACATTAATGCGTTGTAACTTGCAAGTCTCGCTCTGCCTCTTCCATGAGCTTCGTTATCTTTCATAATTGTGATTCACCAGTAAAGTTATTGCTATACACTCTCCACTATATAATATATAATACTTCCTCTCCGGCTGGGGTATTGAGTTTCGGAGTTACCAATCTGCACTCTCCAGTTCAGTATGGATAATTATAAGCCACATTAAAAAACAGATCATGGAGTAATTATTCAAATTTGATGTCTGACTACATACATAAACAGAGTTATATTAAATAATTATATGCAGCACAGTCCCCATATAAACAACAACCTGCGTACACAAGAAATATATAAGTGTTCTCGTAATTGTCATGAGTGGGGAGAAATAATAATAATAATATCTGTATTGTCATTATAGTTAGAAAGTCGTTACCTATACCATCCTTTCGGTGGTTTTTACGTATTTGTCGTTCAAGTCAAGGGTTGGCTCATGTTGTATGTACGTACATCCATTCCCATATATACTACGACCAATAGTAAATGAATGTACTTATAACTGTACACGAGGAGAGTGTACTTGAGATAGATATGGAGAGGGAGAGAGTTCTGCTTACGTAATCATCTCGAGTGTAATTACAGGAAGAGACATTGTAGGAAATAACTCAATATTTGACTAGTTTTTGTATCTGTATAATTGTCAGAGTATTAGGAACCAAGTCAAACCACTCGACTTGTTATTCTTCTGTCAAACCACCAAAGAAACACAGCTCAAAAGTCAAGAGAGGACGGCATGGACAATGGACAATGCTAAATGAAATGACTCATATTTTTCATACACTATATATATGAATCTAAAAACAAATTCCACATGGTATTTTTTATTTATTCTTACTTAATAAAACTTATAATCCGTTTCAGTTACCTACTCAGTCAGTAAATGGGCAAACGTCCTTAGGTTTAGAGGAGAATGACAAAATATTTACGATAAAATAAAATGGGTAGAACTTCAGCAAGTTTCATGCATTTGTGTGTGTATGTTGTTTCGGCAGGTGTGTTGGAATTTTGGTCATGCAACTTTCAGAAGAAAATGTGACTACTCACAAATGGCAACCGTATTTTGTATTTTGACAGTCAATTGTCTTAGCCGTCACAAAATAGCATTGAAATATATATATATGAACAATCCCGTAAATGATAATTTGTATCCATTAGATAATGTATACGAACGGTTACGAGTTCTATATGCAGATTTGATTGACTGCTTGTCCATATTGAACAGACAACAAAGCAGAATGATAGAATTAAACTTAATTGTGTGTTATGTAGTATGAAGATGAGTCCCTGACAGGATCAATAGCAATAATTTCAATTCTAATTCGTCTCCGCACTACAACATTCATCTTCTGTATATATACAACTTGTAAGAAGAAACTAGAAAAATAAAAATGGGTATTTCTCCAAATGTGTAAATGAACACTTTCAACCCACATCATGCACTGGATAGCCTTTTTTTGCTTTGTATTCTACGTCAAAAAAGTGTGGAATGGCAAAAAAGTCACACCTCTCTTTTACAAAATTTATGTACCTGTATACAAATTCTTTCATTTTATGTGGCGTATGAGATTGGAGACTGTATAATTGTATATAGGGTAGAAAACGGAAACACTCTCGTATACAAAATGATATGGTCGGTTTTACAGAGTCACAGAGTTTGAGCTGTATTTTATTCATAATTAGCTATGTAGAAAATGAAAATGGGAGTACGTGTAGAAAATTCAATAAAGTATGTACACGTGTAAAAATAATATCCTTTGAAATCTAACATTACTCAGTGAAATGTATGTAAGTTTGTTACATTAGTAACTATTAAACTGTACTAATATTCAATTCGGATTCGAATAGGGTAAAATTCTGGATTCCAATTTCAAACAAAAATAAGAAGGTATAATGTACGGTACAGCCAGTAAAAGTATTTCCTAACACGAGACGCGTTAACGGTGTATAATATATATATCTTTAGTTTGCTCCTTGGTTCTGTGCTTCTGTGTGTGTGGATAAATAAAAAGTTGAGAGGTGTCGTGCGAATGAATGAGTGAGTGAGTGCCTTTATCGACATTGGCAAGAAACAAATCGGTTTGTAACAAGAGGAGGAAGGAAGGAAGGAGGTTTGACATGACAAAGTTGACAGTACAACATGACTAATGTACTGCTTCCAACGACACAATTACATGACATTCCCTTTTTTTCCAGCACGTTTTATTTTCTTTCTTCCTCTCCAAAATTCTAAAACCCCAAAAATACAAAATCGTAATCCAGACAGGTTTTATTTTTTGTGTGTGTGGTATTAGAAACTGGACAATTTTTCAAGTAGAGTTACTTTTTTGTGGCCTTCCATCATTTTTTTTTATTTTTTCATTTTGATGCCTCCATAGTCACACACGTTCTCCGTTCTCCAACACAATAAAGTTTATCCATTAAGTGAAAGAAATATTATGTAGATGTTTTCCCCGCAGCACCATATGAAAGTTCTTCATGTCCGTTCGTATATATTCAGGCAATGCAATTCAATCACCTTCCTTTTACCCCCATCAACCCGAAACTTATAAGACTTATTTATACAGCTTCAAATACCTTTTGCCTCTTCCATTTACCATTTACACGTCAGCCTATTTTTTTTGTTATTGTTATTTTTATTGTAAATGGTATATATAAAATCCTTTACTCGTCTGTGTTCGTATGTTATGTACAGATATATACGTATGTGAGATTCACATTTTGTACAATGAGAATTCACCGCCTCTCCCTAGTTTTTTTGTGGGGTTTAATACGCGAGAAAATTTTGGCTGACTTTATTCACCTTCCCCGTAAAAAGTAGAATGGCCAGGCGAGCTTTCATATCATAGTAAAATTAATGGGAATTAATATGAACATTGAGCTTACAGGGAAATAAAGTTTGTGGTTCATTTTTAGTAAGAGTGTGGCTATAGATACAGTTTATTACCTGTATACTGCGCTTGAACTATACTTTACATATGTAGAAAATCACTCAACTACCCCCTAAAAATACTTACTGTGAAGGCGAGAGAGAGAGAGAGAGAGAGAGAGAGGCGAAAGAACTTTACAGGATTTTCTTATGTGTATAGTTTTTTTCTTCATTCGGAGAGTGCTTTTTGGCGAAGAAAGAGGATGAAAGAGGGAGAAAGAGAAAAAATCCGATAAGATGATGAGAAATTTGCGTGTTGGTTGACTGCCAATTCTAACTCTCCTGACACCCGATCAAATTCCCTTATGATTTCTTTAATTCTCATTTACTCAACCTTTACCTAATTATTATTCTGTAGTTCCTGAGCCGGACGCACATTCATTACACAATAAAATAATGTAGACTTTACTTTATGTTCTCATCCCATCGAGACAGACTTCACATTATTATCACGCATAGGTATATGCTTTCAAGTCTAGAATGAAGTTTTCAAACTCACTCTTATTTCTCATATCAGTCCATACTTGGACACACTTACAGAACACGTCAAATCTACCTGCACTATTACCACATGCACTTTTCATTCATACTCTGTCTGTGCATGTGTTGTTTGTTATTGGACGGGTGAGAGATTTTTAACTGAAATCCAATATATTCATTGCAATCAGATGTTATTTATATTATGTGCCATAATAGCACTGCCATTGTAATCTGGATAAATGACACCATAAGTTAATTATTTACAACTATACACATACATCATCCAGAGACAGTCTCATTTACTACCGTAAATTAATTTTACACGGGTATTTTGGAAATCCCGATCGTAGGATTTCGAATTTTTGAAATGATTGAAGCGAAATTGAAAGCAGTTTCATCGAAAGTCCCTTCATATTGTATTCCCAATTTGTAATGTGATCAGAGTACATATTTACTTTTTATGGTAGAGAAATTATTTTTCTTTCTGCACAGTGACCATAAATGCTCGAATGGATAATAGTACTTTTATTGGGTAGTTTATCTGTGTGGTGTACTTTTTCCTATATCGTAAACTGTATAATATACATAAGTGTAAGTCAAGAAAAAGACAATTAAACTTTTCCCTTCGTCACAATCCAAATGAATCTTATATACCTAAAGAGTTTCCTGGTTTACGTTCAGTTTTATTATCAAAGTTTATACATATTACGTGAGTACATATTGAACTGTCAAAGTGCTATGAACATATTGAAAATTGAGAGGCTCAAAAAAAAATTCCAGGTCTTCACTTTGATTGTCTTCTGATTTTTACTGATGACGACGACTAAGGATTGGTGAGATTGATGAAACGTATAGAATTAATTACTAAATAATGTACAAAGCCGATTTTCATACATAACTCATTTAATATATTACAATATTAGACTATGAAAATCTCCTATTCATATGTATTGTACAATGATAATTAACTTCTTTGTTTTCAACTCGTTGAACATTCCTCAACAAGGGATATACTAAATACTTGTGACAGGGAAGCCATTTCAGTGTTCGATATTGTGAGAAAATAATAGTGTAATATAATATATTATGGCTACTGTGTAATGGAATACACATGACACATAATGTATACAAAAAATGACAACAATCACATTGACTAATCAGATTTGTTTTTTAACACTTCACTCATAAGATATGCTACTATCATAGTTGTTTCCAACAAGTACAAACTAATGCAATATCTTATGTATATACCATATACCGAGAACTTAATCTCCGTTATTATTATTATCATTTCAAGACGCGTTGTGATGTCTCAACTCCATTTGTTATCATTTTTTAATTGTTCTTTTGACAAGGAAGAGAAATAAAGAAATATACTTGTCGTGTATAGACTTTAACACACGTGTGTCATCTTTTATCTGTCATAAAATTGTGCTGACTTGATGAAATGAGAAATTTCTACAACATCATGATGAGCAATGAGATCTATATTTTGATGGACACCGTTGAAATGTACTGATTTCGATTTATTTTTTTTCCCTTTTAAAGAACCACGTGAAATCCAAATACAATTTAAACACTAAAAAGTAACTCTCAAATTTCATTCTACAGATATGCGTCTGAGATTTTTCTTTTTATATACGTTTTACACTATTTGAATTTCTAAACTTAAATAGTCCTTTAATTCTTGGATTTGTATATGTTTTAGAGGGACAAAACATTGAATTTGAGCTTTGTTATCTCCGTAATGCATGCGTTACGGGCCTATAAATTACCTTATAAAGATTTTAATGTTTTTTCTTGAAATAAGATTGGGATTTCCAATTATTTTATATATACGTACACCTGCTAAATTTTCTCAGTGAATGAAATACTTTTCGCTCGTATTAGTTTGAACAGTGAAAATACCACAACATATTTTTAGAATACAAATAAATCAAAAGTATAGAATTACTTTTACATTATTCTTGTAGGAACCTTAGAATTAGAACAAAACTCCAAAACTATAAAGGATTATGTTTTATTTCTCACTACGCATTGCATGCTTCAAAGTCAGAACGGGCAATTGTTTTTTCCCTGTACACATTTTTCATTGAATTAGTTTAACAAGTAAAGGGCGTTTGCTATGTTTTCGATATTGACCTAGAATTGACCCTTACTGGTCAATTCGGGTCTCCTGAGAATGAATATGAAGGTTTTACGTGCTGATTTAATTTCTTCAA
>JAIUND010002835.1:0-19421 GCA_034699125.1 Gisinianus flammeolus | reverse complement strand
AGCCACTTCGTTACCTTGGACTTGCCAAGTTTTACTTGGCGAATAAGAATAAATTGGTGAGGGAGATGTCAAAGGAGGAACTTGAGAAGGCCTTGAAAGGAACGAAAGACGCGTTGAAGGATCAGTACGAATGTCTTCAGATTATGAAACTGGGTCCTTATTGGGACGCCTGGCATCTCGGGAATTCCTCGAAGGACATGAAAGATTTTAAATGTGGATTGCTCCAGGAAATCAGTAACAGTGAAACGCGACTCAAAGTTCTTGTTGCTCAGCTCAACTCGGCCGGATCTTCAGCCAAATAATTATAAATTAAAAATCTATACATTTCTCCTTACCCTCTTTTTCTTCTTTTATTACACTTTTTTTCAATTTTCCCTATTATTTTTCATTACTCAAAACTTAAGGAACTATTCAGCATTTGTATTGATAAATTCCTCATTTGCAATTATACATATTTTAAACAAGTGTATTTTTGTCACGGATAAATTGAGCTAGTTTTTAGGATAACAAGTTGTTAAATTAAATTCGCAACTTTAATGATGAATGAAATAAAATATGAATTAAACTTCATTGGAAATACTTTGTTGGTTTGCGCATGGTATTGATTTATTGTTTGTTATCATGTTGAGAGTTTTGAGTAGTAAATCATAAAAAAGAATACAGGCATGGATTATTCAAGGAACGTGCCGTACAAAACTGGAGCCTTTACGATTTTTATGTTCTTAGGAGATTCGTATACTTGCTATTCAAATTTATCTCATTTCAAATACGTTTTTCCATGTCCGTGTGCAGAGCATCAAAAACTGGAGAAGATAAACCACGAAATTCAAGATGGTCACCGTGAAGAAAGCGACACCCGAATTCTTGTGGAAATGCAATTGTTCAATGTTCCGATGCATCGCTGGCGTATTAGATGTTGGTCCAATCGCTCTCAAACTCGCCATCCAAATTATAATGAATCCAGTTCCGGCCAGAGGGAAAATCACGAGGAGAATCACATACAAATAATCAGTGAAACTGTCCAGAGCGAGTGTCCATCGATCCAGGAGCGAATTTGGATTTAAATTACTCTCGTCCTGAATTGTTTTTCTAGTCCGTTTTCGTGACGGTTTTGATTGGGATTCACTTTCGGTTTGTAACGTCAACGAGTCGTGACTTTTCGATGTGAATTGGTAATTTCTATTGGACCGTCGTGCCAGATTCCCCAAGCTATCGATGAAATTGAAGGCGTACGAAAGGAACTGACCAGCCAAAACACAGAGAAAAATACAGATGAGAAAAGGGATGAAAACGAGATTCATGACACCAATCAAAATCCCCACCATCGCCCCCACCCTCCATTTCTTTATCCTCAAGCACATTCCCCATTTCAATTGATCGAAATCTGTCCCATTTGAGTGTGAATGAAATTCGGTGTCTTCAATGTCACTTTGTGTCGACTCGCACTCGTTTCCTGGCTCCATTCGTCAAGTTTCACGAGGTAAATGGAAGATGTGGTGAGAAGAAGGAGCCCAAATATCTAAAAGTACCATCACAATTTTAAATCCCCCTTTTTTTAACTGACTGATGAACATTTTGCAATGGAAAACATGTTGTGATTTGTTTAGGGAAATTAGTAAAACAAATTACCGCCACGCAAGAAATGTAGTATCGTCGACGATGCTCCATTTTCTGGATCACAATATGCCCTTTTCGTGTTTTGCAAATTCCGAATTAGAAACTCCGCTTTGGTTATTTTTGCAAGTGAAACGGAAAGCGGAGTGTTTGGACGAGAGAAAAGCTGGAATGGAACCAGAATAACATGAAATTGACCATTTTGAGCTCTATCACTTCAAAACGTCAAGAGTTATCGGAGTTTCATTGAGATAAGCGAGATTATCCGATTCGTAAAATAAAAAGGTAATCTTTACCCACATTTGATGATGAAAGTGGCTGATATTTTGTGTACAGTTTGAACTTGAGTTGTCGCATCCCACCCCAAATTTCGTTCAAATCTATATGGAACAAATTGATTATATTAGACACGTGGTTATTTGCTATTTTGAGGCAGGATTCCAATAATAAACTTGTTCTTTGTTATTATATGGTTGCACAATGCAATGACGCTATACACAAAAAACACAAGGCTCCACACACAGAGTTTCCCAAAACAGAAAAGGGATGAAACCTTCAAATTGAGCATCGCTCAAAATTGAGTTGGATCGATATCAAAAAGAATTGTGGGATTTTGATTGAGATGAGGGTTGCATTTTGAGTTCCCTTTTTCAAGTTCAGTCTTATTATTATTTACCAACAAAGTAATTTTGATTAATAATTTAAGTCTATGACCCTTGCTTGCAAGAATACTTTAAGATTAACAAGATGAAGAGAGAGGAAAAGAAATTCCCTGATTGTGCTGCACAAGAAAGAAAACTCCCTGTAAAAATACGATGGGTGTCCAAATCAGGGAAAATAACCAAAAATAAATAGGATTTTACAACAGAATTTTTACTCTTTCTTCTTTTTTCCAGTTAATGGTACACATTTGCATTGTTTACACATGTATTAACTACATAATTTCTTTGGACCAACTTTTGCCATAATTTCAAAACTTGTACTTTTTTCATTATCTTATTTGAAAAGAAAATTAACTTTTGTCCATTGATGATCATTTATCAACTCTGTATTGAGTTTCTTCTTACGACAATTTCCTTTTGTATATTTTAAAATGATTTGAAATCAATGCAAATAAAAGTCTGTTGTATTTTCAAATGTTGTTCAGTCCATTTTAAATTAGAAAACTGTGCGAAATGCAAGAGTCGAACATTCAAATTCGAACTCGACGTCTATAAAAAAGTGTAATTTCTTGCTTACGTTTCCCCTGTGAAAAGATGAAGACTCTGTGCAGTTGAGTCATGTAAACGAGGGAATTGTGCAATAAATTGTGGACTCGCACCTGAACACCACTGCGGTCCTGAAATGTCAAACACTTCAAATCTTATTGTTTCACATGAACAGAAAACAGAACGAAAGTGCATGTAAAAAAGTCAGCACCTTGACGAATTAAAAATTAAAACAAAATAATGGGGGTCCTAATTGAACGGGGGGAAACATAATTAGCGGATGAAAACCAGTTGTGTGGGAATTAAATTAACTTAGGGAAATCAGTAAACGGAGGAAACTGAATTATTTATGTTTGGGACAAAATTAAAGGGGGGAAAGACATGGGATGAATTCCAGCAATTAACGGAAGAACGCAGTAAACGGTTTAACGGTATAAGACCGAAGTCAATATTTTATGATAAGAACTGTGATAGTGTATATATTAGGTCGCTGCTGGAAGCGACGCGACGGGTTGCCTCTTTGTCAAACCAACGCCATTGTTACCACAGTAATCCAAACACTAAACACTAAACACCAGTTCATTCCCCATTATAATTTACGATAAATGCACAGATTTGAATCTGAGTGTAATTGTATGGGAGAAGAAAAAAAAGTTGGAGAGTTTCTTCAGTTTTCCGTTCCTGCTGAGTGTGATTTGCATCGGTGCATTTTACGGGGCCAGTTCCATGGCAAGTGGCGTCTTCACACGGCCGAGTTCGTCACATCTGATGACGTCATTGGCCGCAGAGCCCGGGAATCTTCCAATGTGGATCAAGATCCTGATGGCCACGGCGCATTTCCTCCTTCACGGATTTCACAACTAATATTTCATGATCCACCACAGCTGATGATCCTTCTCGTTTCCGTCTCCACTTCGTTATCTATTATTCACAGCCTCTACACAGGAGCCGCCACAGCGGAGGATCCACAGTCAAATACAAATGGAAATGAAGATGGAAATTATGGAAATCTAATGGTGAGCTCACTGTATACAAAAGGTACAAAAAGTACGGGGAGTTGCGATTGAGATTGTTGGAGCATGCGTGAACTCGTCCCGATTGGATTCCAGCAGCTCACATTTCTCCTCGTTTTTCATCGTCGTCCCCACAATTACATATTATCATCCGACGCTCTCACAGTATTTTAATATCCCTTCACATGGACTCCAGGATGCGATGAACGTGAAGTTGGCAAACGTTTGCCAGCAAATATGAGAACTTGGCCAACGACTCAGCAAACGCCAGCAAACTCAGCCAACGGTGGATTTGAGCCGCTTCCCCTTCACTTTTCTCTCTCTCTCTCTCTCGCCCATTGTCCATGCCTTTTCTTTCTCTCTCTTCCTATATACCTATATTGTATGCATTGGCCATCCATAACTTATATTAATGAGTCATTTTTACAGGAATAAGTGGACAGGATTTGGAAAGGATTATAACGTTTTGAGTTGGAAAATCAGGTTTTTATCTGTGTATTCTTGCATCTGAATAAATAAGTGTGTATTTTCTAAAAATATATCTACCTCGCTGCTGATGTGTAAATGAACATTTTTATTAAATTCCATTTATTTTGTTGGCCTTGTCTTAGATTCATTCTATATATAGGTACTATAATATACACAGTGCAGAGTGCAGAGACTGATTTCCCGAGCAGGGAAATCGTAGAATCACAAAGGTAATACACATATATATAACAGAAGCATTTTTTGCTTTGGATTCTGTTGTCCGACTCTAAATTCATAGAAATTCTTGTAACTTTTTTTAATTCTAAATTGTAGATGGCAAACTTTGACGGGGAATTCGATATTTCTAGCGACGGCTCTGAAAATGATTCCACACCCCCAGAATAAAAAAATCCAACCCCGTGCAAATCTCCGTCGTTGGCGTCCCTGTACAATTCCCCGCCCCAACCAAACTTTGGACGACGGTCGACGTCAAACTCAGAATCAGAGGGGTCACGTGGGGATTCACGGAGCTCATTATCAACCTCGAGCTGCTTGTCTAATGGAAACGATGAGATTCTTTTGGAAAGGTCACGCAGTAGAACCCGAATCGCCGGCGTAAAACGAAACACTCCGAGTCTCAAAATCCAAAAATTCATGCGCGAGCGAAAGTTTAACAGTGCTAAAATTTGTTGGCTGACAGAGATTTCCCAATTTCCGGTA
The DNA here is from genome assembly GCA_034699125.1 of Gisinianus flammeolus. Lineage (NCBI taxonomy): Eukaryota > Metazoa > Arthropoda > Collembola > Symphypleona > Katiannidae > Gisinianus > Gisinianus flammeolus. The sequence goes on along the minus strand of JAIUND010002835.1, from coordinate 14,398 downwards.
CGAAAGTTTCCTCATGTAAATGATTTGAATGGAGTTCTTAATAGTGTACACGCTTTGAATCCTTTCATTTCATTCTTGAGCCGGTATGGGGAGGAAATCTCTTGTCCTACCCATGATGGAACTATTCTACACGACGTCACAAGTGTTTGTTTGAACGCGGAAGTCACATTTCAGGATCTGCTCTACAAAATACACACTGCGCAAGTCTCGCGCCATATCCGCTGTAAAAATGAAAACTACGGCGCGAGGCTTCAAAGAAAAATAGAAATTTTGCAGGGGGAGTCTCCTCCCCCGTTTCTAATTTTTGAGTTTAAGAATAGCACCGACATTCGACACATTCCTGCCACTGCGGAGATACTGGGCACTCGTTACAATCTCTTTGCCTTGATTGTGTCAACGGGGAACCATTCAGACGACGAGACACTGGATATTCTTCACTTTATTACGGCTTTTAAGTATGAAAATCAGTGGGTCATTTATGATGGCCTGCAGAAACATTTCTCCATTCTGCCTGACTTTGGTTTTGTTATTTTGTCATATATTTTGTGAGAGATTTTTGAAAAGTGCCCCATTTCTCTTGGATTTTTTAATCTCAACATTTCTACATTTTTCACCGACATTTCTTTTAATGATCATTGTAAATATTATGTATTAAACTACAAATAAAAAATTAGTTTTTAACGCCATACAGCTTTCATCCTTTCAGCTCATTTCTGTAACATGAATTCCCGTATATATGGATTATACGTGAAAAATGTGGGTATTGAAATTATGTTGATAAATATATAATCCGTACATAAAGACTCCAGTATATTAATATTGGGGGCTACGAAGGCATGGACAATGGGAAAGTGAGAGAGAAAAGTGAACGGGAAGCTCAAATCCATCGTTCCCTCATCGTTTGCTCGTTTGCCCAAATCGTTGGCCAACTTCTCATGTTTGCCAGGATAACTCCCATCAGGATGCGGCTATATTTGAATTTAAAATTGTTTTTAAAATACAATACGTACATATTGTAATAAATGAGCTCTGAATAAAGATTCGGGATGCGAAGATTGAGGATTTATTACAAGTCAATTAAGTGAATAAGTAAATGACGTCGGATTTAATACGCTTGAAAACACAATTTACATGAAAATTGACGTTTTCTTTAAACTAATTGACACGCGTCACTTTTGACTTGGCATTCGTCAATTTACTTTAATCCTGATTATTATATATACACGCATTAAATAGTTTAAAACGCCAATCCTACAACAAAAGCACGGAATCAAATGGATTTCAAAAATATACAATCTAAAAAGGACAAAATCATTCCAAATTATTAGGAACCAAAATACATTTCCACGATAAATCATTTTGAATTTGTAATTTCCTCGAGGAATTTCGAATTCAAATTATTATGAGCTCACAAAAGCTATTCAAAAGGACAAAAAATTCATTATTTCAAATAATTATATTACCTACATATGGAAATTATTATTATAATTACGAAGGTAAATTTAAATTTAAAGAAACTGCTTTGTAAATGTGTGTATTGAAAGCACACAGAGTGGAGAACAGTTGGAAATTAATCAATTGTTGTGACGGTGAAGAATTTGAGGGCCCAAAGCCGTCTCCAAATCTCGCCATCCCTCCGGTGAAAACTGCAAAGAAATAAAAGATATATCGAAATGATGTTTTTACACTTGAATAAAATTGGTTTGGATTAATTGAAGAAAAAATGAAAAATCACGGGAGGATAAATTTGAGCTCTTTCTATTTTTAATTGACCAAAATACAGAGATGTCTGGTTTGCTCACATTGGCTTGATGAAGATGAAGACTCTCCAATTGTTTCATGTGGATGAGCGAATGATAGAGAAAGAAATCCCGGAGAAAATAGCAGTTTCGTCCTGAAAGGCTCCGAATCGTCAGTCTCTTCAAATCTGTAATAACAATTAAATATAAAAATTAAAGTCATTCAGCTAGTTGGTAGTTTTAAACAATAAAGACAATAATAAAATGATGCTCACTGTGTAAATCCTTGAGGAAGCAGCCAGATTGTGGGAGTTCAACTCCATTCGGTCCAGTTATGTAAGAACTCGGTCGCTCCACTCCAACCAGCCATTCGTCATAGAAAGGAGCGGCCGGCTTCAAAACCTCTGACAAATCCAACTCCAATTGCTCCAAATTGATCCAGCTAGCCAAAACGTGTGGATCCAAAGTGAAACTTACAAAAACGCGAACTCTGAGGGATTTCAAATTTGGCCACGGGCTATCGGGCAGGATTATCAATTTTGGCAGGGGATTATATTCTCTTCCCATGTCCAATTCCTCCAAGGATTCACTCCGTAATTCCCGGTCGGACGCGGAAGGATGAGAATTCCAATTTTCAATCGGTTTTTTCAAGTTTGAATAAGGGATGGATGGTATGGACAATTTTTTTAATCGAGGGAGTCGAAGGGCAATGAGGAGAGCTGATATATTTGTACAATCAGTCTGACCAATGACTTGAAGGCTCTCCAGTCGGCTCAACGTGAGTGGAATCACCCACGAATCCGTCCAAGGCTTAACAGGGTTATTATAATGCCAAGGCAGAGCAAAAGGAAAATAGTACTTCCAAAACTCAATTTTGAGATGTTCCAGACTTCCTGAAAGTCTATTCAAAAATCCTCTTGTCAGTCGGGAGTTCAAATCATGGTCCAGGTGGAAATGGAGTTTGGTGATGCCCCAATTAATATCCTTGTCAAGGAAAGCTTCAAAAATCCCGTTGTTGTTCTCATCTCCATCCAAATGAATTTCCTTGATGGCCCTCAGTCGACTGTGATGAGACACCAGATTTTGGAAAACACTGTTAGTCAGCGAGAAATCCAGTTTGATTTCTTGAAGGGATTCCAATTTCTGAAGAAACTCCTCCAGTTTATCTTCGTTTCCATTCAAAAGCCAGGCTTGACTTGGGTCCAGATTTAAATTGCCCGTTGTTAATGACTCCAAATTGGGGAGTTTGTTGAGGATATTGAATAAACCTTCGGATTGAACTGCTTGAGACTTGTAATTGAGTGAGCGAACTCTTTCCTTTAGACAGTCTCCAAAATATTGACGGTTCGATTGTTCCCACTCAAATTGATAATTACAGAGTTCCTCAAAAAGGAAAGAAATGTTTCCAAAAGGATCCTTCGCTCCTCATTTTTCTTCTTATTCCTCCAATTATTGGAAGATGATAATAATGACAAGGACAAATAGGTGTTCTTGACCAAATGTTTTGCTCCTTCGACTCGCCACAGTTGACAAACTTCTCTCGCCACTTTGAGTGTCTCCACATCCAAAAAGCCCAGAATATTGTACACAATCTACCAAACCCACAATTGTGGAAAAAGAATTAAGTACCTGTGCTGCACCGGACAAGAAGGACAAAATTTAAAAGGGAATTTAAGTAATTACGAAATAGTTATTGTTTTACATTGTCCATTTGAAGTGGGTTCAAAATAATTGGTGGTGGCTGCTGCTGGGCGATCTTCATTTTCTAAATATCAAGTAAACGAGGATTTCATTATCAAATATTTCCAATGACGACATGTTGGAATTTCGTATATAAATGTTTTTAATTTATCCAAATTAAATGCAAGATCATTGCATGACCAAAATTAAATTGACCAATGCCATGTCAGTCAAAGCGCACATGAAATTATTTGGAAATCAAGAGCATTATTATTATAATCACAATACTGTGGGAAATCCATTATTTTTGTCACGAGTATATTATATCAATTTGATTGAGCTTACTTTGTTGGAGGAAGATGACGAGGAGGATTCATTTCGAGTTGAACTTCTCTTTCGACGACCCATTTTCTATACTTGCTTTTGATGACGATTTCCCGGTGACTAAAAATCATGGTAATTAGACAAAGTACAATAAAATATTATGTGTTGTTGTACATAATGCTGTATTAATAAAAAAATAAACTTTTCTTCCGTGTAATTCGTACATGAATTGAGAGAAAAATTGTAAATATTTAACCAAAGATTACCTTTTGCTTTCTGTTGTTTTGATGAGAGTAAATTAAACTTGTAATTATCTTTAAACAAAACTGTTTGTTCAAGATAAAGCACGAAATAAAATAAAAAAAACACGAGACAAAAAAATTGGTGTCGATTTTTAATCGATTTTATAATTTCCAGAATTTTCTCTGGTGGATTTAAAAGGGGATTCGTGGGCTTTCAGCAAGGATTTCTATACTCTCCCTTCAATTTCTCTCTTATAAAATCCGAGACCAAAACTGACCATTTTCTTCAACTGTCGAAAAATACAAATTGAAATCCTGTTGCAATCAGAATGTTTAATGGAGAATACTCCAAAAAATGCTACGTTAAACTGTGATGAAGGACAAAGAAAAGCCAACAGAAAGAGGATCCAAAAAACAGAAAACAAGGAAACGAGAACAAAATATTCTATAGAAATATTCGTAGTGCCAATTAATTCATAATTCAGCAGTTGTTTTGGGGAGGTTCAACTCCACTTTTATTCCGGTCCAAGATCAATTTATTCAGTGTTCAAAGGAAGAACTCGATAGTGAATTGGCATATAGATGGGCGAATAGGAAAAATAGGATTTTCGAACAGCATTTTTATACTCTTTCTTCACAGACATGATGAATCAACATATTCATTTTAAATATAGGTGGAAAGTGCCGATCCTAAAATTAATTGTATGGATGGTCAGTTTTTTGTTAAAATATCCTCTGTCAAATTGCATTAGTGTTCTCAGCCTGATACACTTTCAAGTTAAAATGGGCATGAAGAGTGACCTCATTTCATTTCCTTTCATTCCATATAAATCCTGTGTGTGCGCGTGTGCATTAATTGTTTATGTATTGACTGAATTCCCAAAATCTGAGGAGATAATTAAAGGCAAAATGTCTTTTCATTTGACGTTTCCATACAATAATGAGAGAAAATGACTTCAATTCTGTAATTAAAGTGTCAGGTTTGAAGTCATGTGGAACGACGAAGGAGCCAATTTATTCTCATTTCCACACGTCGTTTTTTCTATAAAGGAAACACAGGAAAAAATTGAAACTTCCGAGTTTCAATTCCTATACTTTCTTGACTATATGCTCTTGTTGACTGTAATGATTTATTTACTTTCGTCTTTTCACTTCTTTTTGTAACCCAAATAAGAGATATAAAAATGGTTTCCTGTTTAATTACCGCGATTGCCCGGACATTTCTTTGTTCTCCAAATGTTCATTTATCTTTCCACGTGGTATAGAATATTTCACGAATTTCAGGTAATTAAAATGAAAGGCGATGGAAGGAAAATATAATCTGAATTTCCTTGTGGAGCACATTCATTTTCATATTATGAATTGGAATCTTTTCATTACAGGTTTCTGAACACATTTGACATTTGAGTGCATGGAAGCCGCTCGGTATATAACGCAAGTCGGACCTCACTTAAATGTAACTAAACCGTAATTAAAAACTCTTGGCTATAGTCTCAGAAACAATTCAAGCCACAATTCCCATCAGTAAAATTAAAGGTATACATTTAAAAAAAAGGTACTTATGTGAAAAGGCTATTACATTTTACATTGAATATGACTTGATGAATGGTCCACGTCGTCAAAGTTGTCAAAGTTGTGGGGTCATCAAGTGTAATTAAACGTTGGAAATGTCTTTGGATTTCGTTTTGGAAAAACCCTGTAATTTTCTTGGTCTAGTTTTAAAAAAGAAATCGGTTTCATATCATTTCATTTCAAAAGAATTGAAATGAATCCTTTGTGTTCGTTTTCAGTTCAATTTGAGTATTTAAGTTCCTTTATTCAGATCAGATTTAACTTATTCCTTTGCACAATTGTGAAAGAAATGCTTAGTGATGCATAATAAATAATAACACAAATTCAACTGCTTTCTCCACACTTTTGAACATTTTAGTTGAGTTTTGTGCACACAAATGACTAAAAACAAAGACGACACTTGAACTCGAAGTGATGCTGACACGAAGGGATTTGCGATGGAATTATCTCATCTTTTTACTCGTCGCCCAGTTGAATTTGTTTCCGGTCTCGCTGGATCGCGGGACTGGTCGGATGGAGAATACAAAATCAATGTGGAGGAAAATCCACTTCAAATGTTGGCAGATTCTGACGGGTTTCCAGTCCGTTTTTGTAGCAGTCCGGACATGTCAGGCGGCGTTTTTCTCTGATTATTCCAATTGGGATTTCCTTCCCATCATGATCATGGCATCCATCAGCTACATCTTCATTTGCGTCCTCATCTGCACGATATTCGATGCCCAAGGAGACACAAACATCAAAGTCTACAACGAAATCCTCAAACTCCGCGGTAAGAAATATATAGAAATTGAAAATATCCAACATGTTTTTCCCCGTAATAGGAATTGACAACAAAAGCAACTGTGTGGAAATATTTCTCGCGTGTTTCTTTTTGAATTGGAATTGGAATTGGAATTGTGTGTGGTTTCAGAGGAGATGGAAAATGAGGCGACTCCAGCTGAATTGGAATCGTCATGGTATGTTCGATTGAGTCCGACGGAGCTCCTCGTCATCTTTGCATTTGGGAACTATTATTGTCTGTCCATCAACCCCGTCCTTTACTTTCTCAACCCCAACATTCAGATGCTCACCATTTCCGTCCTCCCGATTGGCTGCTGCAGGAATCCCTGGATCATCGCTCTCTGCCTCTTCATGGACACTCTCGCCCTCTTCATTTTGATCACGTGGGTCATCTACTTGATTTTCCTCATCCTCTCCTTCATCCTCACTTTCATGGACAAGGTCAACTCCATCTCAACGGACATCCGGTATATACTCACATCATTCTCTCTCTAAACAATCCCACTACAGTTTTGAGGCGGGCAAATTTGAAATTTGTATTTGAAATTTTTGTATTTAAATGTCAGAGATGGCGATGGGGACACGTTAGAGTATTTGAAGATCCTTCGACAACTTCAAACTCAGCTCTCCTTTGGCAATCTCACACTTTCCACGACAATTTGGTTGGGAAAAATGGCGTGTCTGAATATAAGTATTTTGGGTGGGTTTTCTGCCATTCGAATCGCCCATCAAAATCCACTTTTGGCACTCCTCTACGGATTGTTGTTTCTGAATGGCATACTCGTGTACATTTCCATTTTCCAGCTGGCTTTTTCAATCACGGAGTGTTCTGAGGAGTTGCGGAGGATTCAGGAGCTCAGTCTCAGCCGTTTTCCGAGTTCAATTGATCGAAAATACTGTGAGAAGTTACTCAGATCCGTCCCGCCGATGGCGATGAGTGTCGGCGGTTTTCATCGGGCTGAGAGAGAATCCGTACCAATTTTTGTGGATTTTGTCGTGGGACAAATTGTGAGTCTTCTCATTTTAAAGTAAAGTTAATTTGAAAAGTAAAAGTAGCACAATCTATTCAATTTTACTTGGTAACTTTTCATCATTCCATTTTTGGTCGAAAGCTTGCGCATTTGGAAATAAAAATAAAGTTTTTTGTTTTCGCAATTGTGTGTGAAAAGTGTGAATCAACGTAAACGAACAAACATGTCTTTTTTTCAATTTAATGGTTTATTTGCATTGTTTATGCATTAACTACATAATTTCTATGGGCCAACTTTAACTATAATTTCAAAACTTACTCTTTTTCATTATCTTATTTGATATTTGAAAAGGAAATTGACTTTTGCCGATTGATGATTATTTATCAACTCTGTATTGACTTTTTTCCTACGACCATTTCCTTTTGTACATTTCTTAAAATGATTTGAAATCAATGCAAATAAAAGTCTTTAGTATTTTCAAATGTTGTTCAGTCCAAATTCTGCTTCAATTTATTTAATTCAAACCCAGTTTGATTGTTTCAAAAATAAACAAGTAATTTCAGAATTAAATTTGATCAGTTTTCTCCAGTATTTATTTTTGAAGAGGAACACGTGAGAGAATTGACCAGATTTTTGTCAATGAACTAAATCGGGTTGTGGGGTTTTTGTCCATCAAGCAGAATGGCCACTTGAGGTCCCAAAGCCGCCTTCAAGTCCTCCACTGCCTTCTCAGAAAACTATACACAAACAACAAATAGAATCCGGACCATTTCAAGGCCAAATGTGAATGATTTAAATTAGAAAACAGTACAAAATGCAGAGAGAAAACAATCAAATTTGAACTCGACGTCTAAAAAAGTGTAATTTTTCGCTTACGTTTCCCCTGAAAAGATGAAGACTCTGAAGTTGAGTCATGTAAACGAGGGAATTGTACAATAAAAAGTCCGTCATTGGAGTCGCACCTGCTGAACACCACGGATCCCGAAATGTCAAACACTTCAAATCTTAAACATGAACAGAAAACAGAACAAAATTGCATATAAAAAAGTCAGCACACCTTGACGAATTAAAAATTAAAACATGGAATTATAGAAATGGAAATGGACTTTATTACTTGACATATCTTTGAGGAAAATCCCCTTTGGCAAAAACAATTGCTGTCCACTTTGATAACCCACCGGGCATTGGACACCCATCAGCCATTTTTCCAACGCCCCGACTTTCATTTGCCCAAATTGCATACCACCAAAATCGAATTCCAGTCGCTCGAGGCTTTTCTTCTCTTTCCAATCGCTAAACCAGTCCGAACCCAACGAATTAGCTGAACAATGGAATCTCTGAGTGATTGTCAGTGATTTCAAATTGGGCCAGAGACTGCTGGAAAAAACGATGGAGCTTGAAGGCGGCGGCGTGAATAATTCCAACTCTTCCATGGATTTGCTCTGTAACATCCGGCCATTGGCTGACGGATGAGAATTCCACAGGCGGACGGCGTCATTCACATTCATCGGGATGTCTTCATAAATAGAAATTGATTTCACGGCCGGCAGTTGGAGGGCCGCAAAAATAATGCGATGAATCTCTTTATTTGGAGCTCCAAAACCCCAATAACGAGGAATCTGAATTGTTTCAAGGAGATTCAGATTTAGAGGGATGAACAATTGATTGGTCCAGGGCTCCTCCGCCGGAATTACATCTCGATTATTGTGCACATAAATGACGAGATCCTTGAGGGTCCCCGCGACTCCCTCCAAAAACCTCTGGGCCAATGGAATGTCCAGTTTCGGATTGAACGTCACATGGACTTTGGTCAGGGGCCACTTGATCTTCTTGTCGTCCAGATAGCTTTTAAACATCATATTGGCCTCAATGTTGTTCTCCTCAAGTTCGCCCGCTTGAAACTCCCGGATGGCCTTGAGCTGACCGTGAAAAGGGAGGAGCGTCTTGAAAGCAAACATTGGGAAACGCATCAGGCGGATTTCATGGAGGGACTCGAGTTTCTCCAGGAATTGCTCCAGTTCCTTTCCATCACCCCATTCCGTTTTGTCATATTGGAGCCAAGATTGATGTGGCGACAAATTCAAATTGTTGGTCCGGAGAAACTTCAAGTTGGGCAATTTCAAGGTGATGTCGAATAATTCTTTGGACTCGCCTACAATCTCCCGCGTTTCATAGCTCAGAGTGAAAACCCGCTCTTTCAATCCGTTTATCGTTCCCAGGGCGTAGTAAATCCCACCTTTTGTTGGATTTTCCCATGGTTTGGCCAATTTGACGATGGCAGCTTCTCCGGACATTGACAGCAATCGCTCGAGGGCTTCTCGCTGCTCTCGCCGTTCTTCAATCAAGCCTCCACTAAATCGCTTACCCACCACCACGTAATATTTCTTGAGCAAGTGTTTGGCGCCTTCTTCCCTCCACAGCTGACAAACTCCTCTCGCCACTTTCAACGCCTGCAAATCCAAACATCTCAGAATCTTGTCCACAACCTGAATATTATTACACAATATAAAAGATAGAGACGATGAGGAATTAATTAGTAGATGATGACTATTGTGAAAATGAAAGTGAGTATTAATATAGGTGTATTATTTTAATAATGAGCTATTCTGTGATTGTATTTATATACTTCAGGAATTTGCATGGGATCCAAAAGCACATTATCAGGGCCCAGTCGAAGGGTCTTCATTTCCTATACAAAAGGCACCACAAAATATTTATAACAGGTTTAATTAGCAGTGAGAAAAGGGGAAAAGTACATAAATATATGTAGATATGTACGTGTGTACATGAGAGTTGCATTTACTCCTATTTATTTTATATACCCACGACAATTTTAATTTATTATCAAAAGGATAAAAGCAGCATCAATATAAACTGCATCAATGTTTTTAATAATGATACAAAAATTGAATTAACTGTTTTTACGTACATTGACTAAAGATGACGAGGATGACGACGAGTTTTCTTTTCCTTGATGATCCATCTCAAATCTCGCTATCAACTTTTCCTAATATAATTTGACTTTTATAAATTGTCTTGTCAACACGGGAAATGGAGCCAATTTATCCGTCTTTTGTGCTCTAAATTGATAGTGAAACAAAAGAAAGATCACATCAATTAAACTACTATAAATTATAAATTATATAGTATTGCTTCTGCTTCTTCTTCTTGTGGTATTATAATAGAGGCAGTAATGCATAACCTTCTAGGTAATCATTTTAAGATCGCTCACATGATTACTTAAGATTAGGATTACCAAGTTAAACTAGGCCAAAAAGATTACCCAGGATTATGATTAGTAATTTGCATGATTATATAACACTGGGTAGAGAAATGAGATACAAAATTGCAAATGTAAAAGTTTACCAGTGTGCAAATGCAGATGAATGGAAATTAAATGAAGTCAAACGATCCCAATTACTTTACAATCGTAACTAAATGTTAATTAGCATTCAAAATGAAGGAAACACGGAGGAAATCAAAATATTACAGTGTGCAATTTGGAAAATTGGAAATTGAATTTACATGAGAATTTACATGAGTTTGAAGGAAGATTTTTGTGCGTGTCAGCAAGGACGTCAATTTCCGTATTTATGATGACAACGCTCGAGTCTGTCGATAATTGCAAACATTTTGTACTATTTTTACATCAGAATGAGTTAAGCGTAATGTGTAATGAAATCATGAAATAAACTGAAGTTGATTTGTTTTATATATTAAGTTTGTCTACCGTATAAACTGTAATATAGAACCCCAGGGGTTGTATATAGCACACTTTCTGTTATTATTATTATTATTATTAATAAATATCCATAATTTTATCGCAACTGTATCATATTTAATGTTATTATTTTACTGCAACTCTCGGAAAACACAAAAGATTTATATTAGCAAGTCTTTCCACCGAGGATATAGAAAAGATATTTAAATAATATTTTCGGTGAGTCTTTCCAAATCCCTTCAGCTGATTTGGACCAGTTTTGTGTCATTATGGTTTTTGCTAGTGATGATTAATTAATTACACAACACTGATTTGGACTTTGCATTTCGTCGCGCAGTCACCAGTGAAATCTGCACGCGCTTTAATAATTTACTAATGTAAATGTAAATTATTCATCCATTACAAGATTCGAGGTGATGGAAGACAGAACGATAAAAACATGAACATGATTTAATTGTGATTTCTCATCGAATAACTAATTCCAGTGTGCAAATATCGGCAAGTCTTGTTTATTAATTATTGCTGAACTGTAAAACAACTTTTAAGACTAATATGTAACAATAAACATGTCTATGTAACAAAATTAAGGGATTCGAAACAAAGAATATGCGCATAAGCATGCGCGTACACGCCCATTCATTTCATGCATGAGGGAGGGAATTTTGAGTTTCAAACGTGTAGAGTTTTTGTCGCGCATGTCGACTCTTCCTTTCAGTCCGCGCCAACGTTTCCACGAGTCTCAAAGCGCTCAAGAATTCTCCAACTTTCTTCCCTTTTGAAATCTCTCGTGCTTGGTTTTTCCAATTTCCCACGGACATTGGGAAAACGTGGGACATTTCCACCTTTCGGATGACAAATCCATCCCCAAGGAATTTAATTACCACTATATACAAAAACAAAAACAGAAATCCAATCAAAAATTATGGAATTATCATATAGAAAAAATTATGGAATTATCATATAGAAAAAATTATGGAATTATCATATAGAAAAAATTATGGAATTATCATAGAAAAGGTCAAGGTCAAACGGGGAATTCAGAAGAAAAAACTGACCACTGTCCTCGTTCGGCTCTTTCCGCTGGAGCACGAGACTGGGCCAATAACAAATCCCCGTTTTATTCCCCGAGTAGCCCGACCAAATGAGTTGACCTGGCTCCAGTATTTCATTCCGCTCGAATACAGGAAAATTCGGTCCCCTCTGCAATAAATATCAAAGATGAAGAACAAATGAAAATGTGGGACGATTCGAATTTCATCTGTGTGGGTAAAATGATATTTTGAATGGGGAAAGAATAAAAACTGTGAGCGTACAAGAGGATTGGCACTGCACTTGTGAACTTTGACCTCATTGGTCATGAGGGAGACAGCAATGTGATCATGACGATTTAGTTTCGGCACTCGAATATAATCCGAAAGGATTTCCAGTCCAATCCGATTGGCTCGAGTTGTGTAGCCAAGCAGACATTGATCTTTCAAGTATTTTATCTGCCTTTTAAGATTCTTCTCATTTTCAGTCACCAGGAAAACTGACTCGAACGAACAGCTGTTCAACTCTGGTTTTGAACTCAAATACTCAAAGATCACTATTCACAAACAATAATACAAATACCACAACATGAAATGCCATTCTCACAGATAATTTTATAATTAAATTTGTCATCTTTTTACCTGTTCCATCCTGCGTGGCAATGGCGATGGCGGGATAAAAGCATTTGAGTGAACTCCACGGCGTCCAAATGAGCGTCCCTTCACTGACAGCCATTTCCGATTCGGGTTTTTCAAATAAATCCGAGTTCAAATCCACCCAGAGGCGTATTTGGGTGGTGGCTTCAAACGTTTTGATTTTATCCTCACAACCTCGGCAGTTTTGAAGGGGCTCCCAAGTTGGATCCCACGGCTTCCCATCCCTACCAGAAACAATGCGGGAATTTTAAATTTGGCAACTATCAAATTTTATATTCAAAATCATCAGGGATTGAATGAGGATGTTTGTTTTCTCTCACGTGTCATTTCCAGACCATCGGACTTTAAATTCAACGTGCCCTTGATGAGCTCGTTTCCCCAAAATCTCGGATATTTCCCATTCGACTCCTCTCCAATCCAAATCTCGCGGATCCGATGCAGATGAACAAGTTTCAGCCATTTTCTTTAATTTTCCTCACAGATTTCTCTCTCTGCGAATCTACAACAAATAGCACACGATAAATTGAATCGAGTTAAAATGACAATTTCCTCGTTATTTTTCCCTTAAATGTAGTTATTCAAACTTTTGTATTGTTCTTCTCTGTGCGCATATATTATGCGCACTATCTTGTCACACTTACTTTATAGAGTTGACAATTTTCAGTCTCAATTCCTCTGTCACAATTGAAATAGAAATATTGGTCAAAAATTGGAGGGCAAAAATTAGAATGCTGACTAATCAAATTGCAAGTTTAGAATGCTATTAGCTGTGAGTTGGTGGAAGGTGGAGTAATGTTCCGCGCCAAGCTTAAAAAATTAAATTCGTAATTGGAAATGTGGTGATGTGAGAGACGGAGAAAATAAAGGTGCTCGTTTTCTATATAATTTCGAATTTGTTTGTTTGAAATCGGCGTTTATTTGAATTGGTGGAAATTGTGGAGAATTAATCCATGACAACAACAACAAAATGTACGAATTTACGAAGGTTAAATTAATTCAATTCCCATGCATTCCTGTGGATCGAATCATAAAACTAATACGATGATTTCCTTAAACAATTCATGTCAGAATTCTTTTTTCTGTTTATAACTCAAAACACTCGAAATGACCATGGCAAATAAATTAAAACCGGTGAAAACTAAGAAGGACTTTCTAATGAAGTTGAATTAATAATTTTCATCATTAGAGTAACAAATTCAATTTAAGAAATTGTTATCTCAAAAACTAGCTGAATTTATCCGTGACCAAAATGCTTTTTTTAAAAATATATATAATTACAAATGAGGAATTTATCAATACAAATGCTGAATAGTTCCTTAGGTTTTAAGCAATGAAAAACAATAGGGAAAATTGAAAAAAAGTTTGAAAAAGGCAGATGTTTTTTATTTGTAGTTATTTGGCTGAAGATCCAGCTTGGTTGAGTTGAGCAACAAGAACTTCGAGTCGCGCTTCACTGTTACTCATTTCCTGGAGCAATCCCTGTTCAAAATCTTTTACGACATCTGCGCGATTCCAGGCGTCCCAATAAGGACCCAGTTTCATAATCTGAAACATTCGTACTGATCCTTCAACGCGTCTTTCGTTCCGTTCAAGGCCTTCTCAAGTTTCTCCTTTGACATCTCCCTCACCAATTTATTCTTATTCGCCAAGTAAAACTTGGCAAGTCCAAGGTAACGAAGTGGCT
>JAIUND010002834.1:0-19437 GCA_034699125.1 Gisinianus flammeolus | reverse complement strand
CTAATTAAAATCCATCGTGGCTAAAGCGAGCTACAATTAATTTAAAAAATGTTGTCAAAAATAAAGGCAAAAACGTGCCAAATTTTTTTTTCCCGTCGTACAAAAGCGTCCTAAATGAGACGAAATCGTCTCAAAAAGACGAAAACGTCCCAAATAAGACAATAAGATCTTTGAGTCTCATTCGTCCGAAAGTACCTGACTGAACTGCGCAAGTCATCTGGTCTCTGAGGCCGTCTCTCATTCCCTCTGGCTTTCGGTTAGACGATATTTTTAACTCTATCAGGTAATTTTTAAAAATAAGATCTTAAATTTTAAATATAATTTTCAATCTGCTGTCAAGTAATTTCTCATGATATTATCCATCACTTTGTTCATTGAACAGTGTGGAAAAGATTCGAAAATACATTCCACTTTAAATAAATACAGATAAGCTGTAAAGCTGTTTTCTATTCTAAATATTTACTGTATTTATAAATCAAAGTTTGATGAGTATAAAATTACGCCATATTTCCTTTTTGGTCGAACCTGTACGACCATCGAGGTCAAACAAGGCGATCACTCGGAAAGTGGTAATAGACATAAGGTCTAAAATTTGTTTCTAGACCTTAGAAGTAGGGTAAGAGCGTCCAAAAGTTACCACCTTGGTTTTTTGCTTGTATTTTTAAAATACAGAATTTTCAAACAAAAATATTTAGCAGGCATGAAGACCCGATAAAGAAGATTAGTTTAGTGTATTTTCAACTTTGGTAGACCGATTAAATTGAATTTAAAAAATTGTTGAAAATTGTATGCATAAATTTTATCTAAATGAAATCTCTGCACGACTTGAAGCTGGGCGGATAAGTCGATTTCTGCAGCTGTAGTGCAATTTAAGTGGGATTTTTTTGCCATCACAATATTTGGACATTTTCCAAGTTGGAAATGATCAAAATCCATTTCAAAATTTAAATCCACTATTTAATTTCATAATTTTAATGTGACGTGTCTTAATTTAAAGTGTGCGTCCAAAAGTTACCAACCCGTTTCATCCTCTGTCTTGTCCAAATTAAAAGATTTTTTAATTCAAAAAGGTCAGCACTTTGGCTGACATTCGTTTTGAAAAATCGCGAGAACCGTAGACAGCTGTTTCGTCGTTATTACGACTCGTCAGTACGGTTTACTCCTAGAAAAGTACAAATTTCTCTGTACTTTTCAAGACAAAATTGGATACGATGTGCATTTTAGGAACTTTGGAGTGAGACTGAGGAAAATAGAAAATTCCGGCACAATTTCTTGGCGTGGAATAATCTAATAGAGAATTCCACAGTCAACAATCCGTTCACAAACGACATGGAGGGTGTTAGACAGCTCTCTGCAGGGCCTCAATCCGTCCACGGTGTCATTTCGAGGCGGAGGCTCGAAATGCTCCCCACGTTGCCATCTCCATGGTCGTCGAGGATCGCACACGAGTCCGTCGAGCGCCTGTCATTGTCATGCTGATGACAGGCTAGTCGTATAGCCCGGGTGCAGTCGACATACTGTTGCATCGTCCGTGTTATCCCGCCGTTCTCGCCCCACCTTGAGTAGAACGCAACTGTGCTCACCTTCCAAATGGAAAAATCCCGCTGGAACCAGCTCTTCGACGTTTCCTGGTGATCCCTGATGGCGTCACATTCCCACTCATCCTGTCCCATGGTATAGATCGTGAGGCTGGTCGAGTCAATGAGGTCACGGGTCGTCCGCCAGGAGGTCACAAAGGGGTGCGGAGCGGCGTACTCCGAGTGTAAAAGAGAGAGGTACGCACTGGTGAGGACGAAGCCCATGAAAAGCCATAGGACAAACAAACACCGAGACCGACTGTTCCCAATCCCACCGCCGCCACCCACTTCCACGCCCACCCAGTCGCGGTCGCCACTGCCACATTGAGCTACCAAAATACCGTACATGGAAAATGCAGAGGCCGTTGCCGCCTTCACAAGTCGCCAGGAGCTGCCGCCGAAACCTCCGGAGAGCCTGTTGACTGTATTACTTGTGTTTTGAAGGAAGAGGCGGGAAGCTGCCGTGAAGGCGACAGAGACGAGGAGGAGCAACCAAATGACTCCGTCAAATAGTCCCAAGTAGGCAGCGGAAAAGGAGGCAGAGATGAGAGGGCGGATGCCGGCGGACGTGATGAACCGGAAAGACGTCATTCTTATGGGAAAGGGCACAAACCCGATGCGGTAGGTCCAATGGAAGTGCCAACGGAAGCCAGATCGAAGGATCTTGTTCACGTCTCGCGGCTCAGTACTCACATTGAGGTTGGCAATGAGGAACGCCCACGTAGCTGCTTGAATGTCCAGCGGGTTGAGGCGGGAGAATGGAGAGTCCTGCCTCGAGTCCTCCACTCCGTAGTCCCTGAGCTCAAGAACTTGAGGGGTCTTGACGGCCAATCGGAAGGCCGCCTCAAGTTCCGGGAAACAGGACTGGGTATGGCCGCAACTGAAGGGCACCAGGACGTCCTCGAAGAAACATAACGAGGCGAGATAAAAGTACCCACCCTCCTTTAGATTCAGAATCTGATTCTGAACGGGGCGTGGCCGCTCATTTTCGATTTCCCCTGAAGAATCTACTGATACCTCCAGTGTGATCACGAATGTTGGCGGGTTAATGTAAGCGTCGAGCCCATCGTTCAATTGTTTGAGGTCGCGCCTCGTGAGTTGACGTATGAGGTCAGCTGGGTGGCCGGAGTGGATCGGTTGGGCAAGGAGGAAGATTTCAAAGGTTGGGTGGCGGGCAGGCAGGCGAAGGACGTCGTTTTTGAAAGACCAGCCCAGGCCAGTTGAGTCGTCGAGGAGTCCACCGTGATATGAGAGATGAGAGGCGCTGAAGGCGTCCGCAGAGAAGCGAATGATATTGACAAATCCTTTCCTCAGATACTTTAAACTGTTGAGGATATTTTCTGACCCAACACGCAAATATTTGGTGTGAGCTTGCCGCTTGGTGCCTTCCATGCCATTTTCAGTTTCAGGATCAATCAAAGAAAGGTCGGGTGGGTGTAAAATGGTGAGGAGATTGGGGGAGGCGTGGAGTTGGAGTTGATTCGGGATCACGAAATCCGACAGTGGCGTGATTTCAAATATGTGGACGAATGAGTGGCTTTGTTCCGCTGCGTCTTGCAAAAATTGGGCCAAATCCACATTTAAATCAACCGATCCGTGCACGGCGGAAACCATGAAGTTAATGGTAGCACAATGCAGATTGAATTAGTAAGGGCTGTAAAAAAGAGCGATATCGTCATCGTCATTGCAGAACACACTATCAAATGTGGGTAATTGCGGTTAAGTATATAGGAAATGAAATGTTATGGGTGGATATTGGCCATATGAAGGTAAAGCTGACGTGGCAAAATTCTAGACAAGGTTTTTTTATTGGTTGACGTCCCATTTTAGATAAATGCAGCATATAGTTAAACAGGTATGAAAGAAGTCTGTACATACGTGAACACGTTTTGTGTAATGTTTGGGTTTATATATTCCCTTGTGAGCTTTTGTGGGAACACAGGCTCCATTTCCAAAAAAAGCTTTCCTTATACAAACAAAAGTAAGAAATTCAATATTTTTGCATTCATATTTTGATCACGCAAATATTGAAACTTTCCTTGTTGTATGAACAAAATCCCAAATCCCACTAAGACCTTTGTGTTTTGTTGAAAAAGTCAAGCCACGTCAAAACACAACCGAAAACTTCCACTTCAACGCCTTTTAGTTTGTATTAACTGTTCAAAATAAGGGAGAAAGATAATTTTTTAACAGTTCAACAGACAATCGTCCATTCTCAAACTGCGTAATAAAAAATCCACGCTCCACTGTGAAACCATTGAGCAAACATGGACATTAAGTAAAGTGGCCGGGAATTAGTGGGCAGGCTTTACTTGTAAAAGGGCACAAAAGTTTCTTTTGAAGGGCACACACCAAAAGTCTACAGAAAAAAAATAAAAATAAAAATGAGCAGTCTCCCAAAAAAAATTCCTTTCAGGTGAGAATATCAAAAATAATGAAGAATGTGATACAGTACAAATTTAACATAGAGTTGAGAAATGAGATTTTGTTTTACCGCCGTCCCCTCGACAGGCGGTTTTTGACACTTAAATACGACAGATGGCGACCCCGAAAGGCTCGTTTTTGCCCCCCCAAAAACCCTATTTGTCCAATAATTTGGCCATTTTTGTTGCCCAAAAGATCCAAGAGACCCCCACGCATTTTGCCAACTAAAACGCCCGGGCATCCAACTCTGTTTGCTATATATGTACAATTCCCAAGTCCATTGACAAAAGGAGAAAGGAAGGGAAATTCGGAAGTGTTTTGTGTGTGTGTGTGTCTGGGTGGAATTGTATTTATTTGATTGTGTGTCTGGGTGGAATTGTATTTATTTGATTGTGTGTCTGGGTGGAATTGTATTTATTTGATTGTGATTTTTCTAATCAAGAACCAAGTCGTGGCGCTCCATTTCCATTTTGTATACGTGGTGGCGGGTCCTTGATGATTTTATGTATGGTCCACACTGGATCCAAGCACAAGGGGAAAAGATGAAGAGGACGCTTTCTTCTAGCGGCTTTTGAATCTGGGATTTGTGTGGTGGAACATTTGGTGCTGGTGACAGAGCGTCCGCGCCATCGTCATGGAAATGAGCGGCTCGCGCGAACCCTCCCAAACCAACCCCACTAAATTCAAATCTATATATGTGCGTGAACAAAGTAAAATGTACAAAGAGTATCTCAAATCCACACTTCACAGTTGGCTTTTGATTTATAGGTTTGTTTTGTGGCTTTTGTGTGCTTTATCTTAATAATGTGGGACGACTGATATTCTGTGGTCAATTAAATGACGATTGCACGGAGCTAATATACAAGGTGCAACAAAATTGATGATGCCGAACGTCGAGTGCCGTCGTCCTCTAATAAGGCCACCTCCGCTCCCTATAATTTTCACTTTGTGTGTGTGGGTTTAGAAATTGGTAATTACGAATTAGAAAAGCGCTCAAACATATATATAGATTTGGTTTTTGATTTGCAATTTTCGATATGAAAAAATGAGAGCCCACATAATCCAGCTGGAAGTTAAATTATATTGGAATGTATAAAATTGAGAGAATAATGAAGAGAACTCGACCAGGAAATTGGGAAATGCAACGTTGGACATGAAATGTCATTACGCATTTTCATTTTATTGATTATATGTCTGTGTACGATTATTTGTCACCATTAAGTTTTATAATTTATGTACGATTTGTTCAATTCATTTTAATCATTTATGAAAGTTAATGTGTGTTTGAACATTTTACTTAATGGGCAATCAAACACACAGAGCAGAACAAAAAGATTCGTCATCCGCGGTTGCTCTTCGCAATCCACAATCCTTATATACATTTTGTAAATATCGCGATAAAATTTGGCGCTCATTTCTCTATTTGAAGAATTTAAAGTGTGGAACGTCCGTTTGGTCCTCTCCGTCAAATACAAATACAATTTGGCCCACAGACTATTGAGATAAGAGATATATAAAAGACTTGAAGAATCTTTAGAAAATTGTCATTCAGAGCCGAATCGGCAAGGGATTAATAATAAAATAATATGATTTAAATAATTGGATACGTCAAAATTCTGAATAGGAAATTGAAGAAATGAGAAAATTATTGGGGTTGAATGAATTGAATTGGAGCATTCGGGAAAGTGATGGCCAGTTGATCCGTGTTGAATTCCAAGTCATTGTCATCTCGATAGGTCAAGGATTGGACCATCGGAGCAGAGCCCGTTGCAGCCATCGAAAAAACACTTCCCCAAAGGTAAAATGGGTAAGGGGAGCTACGGTTCCGAACAACTCCATACTGTTGAACACGGCGGTCGACTTGTCTAAGATTGGGGAAATTCTAGTTTCCGATTCCTCCAGAATTTCCCCAGGAGGGAGGAGCAACCCATTTTGAAGAAATTCCACCCCATTACCCCCATAACACAATCTCCGTAGAGAAACGGAAAACTTGCGCAATTTTGGCAAAACTGGAAGGTGCAATTCGGGGAGAAATCCAATGGGTTCCACTAACTCAATTTCCTCCAGCACATCTCGACTCTTTTCTAAAATCTTGGTGAGAGCTGCAAAAACGAAGAACAAGTCAATGACAAGTTTTCGCACCACAATCGAACAGTTTGCAAATGATTTATAGGCTAGAATCCAATTTGCCACGATTTGCACTGGGGAAAGATCCAAAGAGGAAATGGTGACGGGTGATCTGATGAGATTGGGAGGTCAGAAGTTGATCCGAATCATTTCCAAAAAGCTGCACTTATTACGGACCGGAGGGTGTCGTGTGTGATGGATCGTTGAGATTTCCTTCAAATTGGGGAAATCTGTCATGGTTTCTTCGTTTTCCACGTACTCCGATTCGGCACAGAATTTGAAGGATAATTTTGAGTTGGGTCATTTGGCCCCAAAAACCACGATGGATTTACAAAGTGAACCATCTCGTTCATCTTGCAGGAGGAGCCGAGAGATTCGGAGAAACGGTCGAGATGAGATCAAATCCGCAATGGCTCTTTGATTCTTCCTGTCGGATGCTCAGTCGGTCGTAGAAACCCTTCGGATCTCGGAAAAAGGATTTATCAAACATTATTTTCGTCGTCTCTTCATTCCACAATTTGGACAATTGGTGGACGACTTTGAGCTCCTCCACACTCAAGGATTTACAAATCAGAGCAATAATCTGTGAGAAAACAACAACAATAACAAAACACAATAATGATAATTATTTTTAAGGTTTTTGTTGCTATATTCGTGCTTTTTCGTTATAGGATAAACTAACAATAAGTGAACTTGATTTGTCATTTGTTTTACCAAAGGATTCCCGAGAGCTTTGGATTTTGGATCTGTTGGCATTTCTTCTTGTTGCTCAACAATTTCATTGGAGATTTCCTCGAGAAGACTTTCATTTGCAGATTCATCTTTTTCCATGGCAACCAGTCGAGCACTCCGACGAACGACAGACTAAAAGAAAACGACAATACAATTTTAAATTACGTTCTATTTTAAAAGAAAATAATTTGAAAAGAAATATGCTGTTAAGTATTAATGCAAAGCCCAAAGTGGTCAAATGGTGTTTCATTTCGTGTGATTTTTAAGGTTTAATTAAATGCCATGAAATGATGTGATGATTACAGGATTAATTAATTCCACCGTGAAATTCATGAATTCCTGTTATGTACAAATAAGTATTACAAATATACATAATTTACTACTTATTTAATATTTTACCTACTAGGTATTTCTTCTTTCCTTTTCACCTTGAAAAGTTCAACCGAGATTATTATTATCACATTATAATAAAGAAGGAAGAAATATTAGTTTAGTTAACATATTTTTTCTGTCCTCACTTGGAGGTCAAAATACATATTTAAGTTAGGCACAACTGTACCTACACCAATTCACACACGCAAACAAATACATACATATTTTTTCCTTCATGTAAAAATATCCTCTTGGATATTTTCCCCTATAGAAAAATGGACTGTAAAAAATACAAGATAAAAAGATAATACAAATTATTCTAATATTATGTACATTTCCACATTACATAAAAGATATCATGTTACCTATTTTTATCATCCTATCGATCGCCCTTGACCGCACATCGGATGATACTTCTACTCAAGAAAATTACTGCTGATGGAAGAAGAAAAATATGATACTCTTCACTATTACTTTGTCTCTTGGTCTCGTATGACCATTGGAATTTTTCTCCCGAGAAAATAAATATATAACCAAGCGAAATTGACTATGTCGATTCAATACAAATAAATCCCTATTGTAAAATTAAATCTAAGAAATAAACTATATGAGAAAGAAGGCGACGAGTTAATAAATCAATTTAGCGAATGTACTATTAAAACGTATAGCTCCGTATTCTTTTTATTTCGACTGTTCAAACGTCGGTCCTTTTAGTAAGTATAGTCGACGTTCTTAGTGGTAGGAAATATCATCGAATAGAGAAATTTTCTATCTTCATTTCATCACTTGAACATCTCTTCTTTGATCGAAAACACATGGTGACCACTTTGGGTCTTAATGAGGACCAGCGCACAGTGCTACAGTCCCAAAATAAAAACGAAGTACTTGAGTGATTTGCGCCGAGCCAAGGATAACGAAAAATTATCTTTAAATACCGAAATACCGTAAAATGCGCTTTCAAAATTTCGGTTTTTAAGGGTATCCGCACGTTTCCGCAGCCAATTATTGTTGATTTGTAAACTTAATTTTGTGTTTTAGCTGTGAGTGAAGACTGTTTCAATCGAGTCGAGGCGAGAAGCTCAATATTTAAATTAAAAGATTTTAGCACTATAGTCCATGCATTTGCATATATATTTTAATTATTTTTTAATGGTAGGAATGTTTGAAATTCCAAAATATTGCACTGACATGTGCTCTAAGGGCTGTTACATATGGCCATGTATTTGGTTTTCCAAAGTTTAAATGTCCATTTATAAATCCTACTTCGTTTCTTTTCATCCACTTTAGCAGTGTGCAGCGGCTCGTCAGAAGCCAACACACGATCGTCATAAAACCACAAGAAGAATTTGGATGAGTTTGACTTTGACCTTGATTTTGAGGGGTCGTCTCGCCAGAATTCCTGGCGAGACGAATCGCATAGTATATATCGTCCAGTTCTGATGGAGGAGGGACGTGGAAATTGAATTTGAACATCTATATAGACAAAATATAAAAACATAACAAACATAAATTCGCGGTAGCATATGAAATGTTTAATAATAGTCAAAGGGGTGAGAACTGGAAAAGCTTTTATATGGGCAAGGTAATCTTCAATTGGATGTTGGCCAGATATCCCGTCCCAGTTTGGATGGGACGGGATAGAAACACAATTTAGAGTACTAAATAGAGGGATGCTCGTGAAATATGAAATGTTGGTATACAATTGAAAAAATATCTGGCTTTGTTATTTGTATAGGTATTAACTATAGGTATATGCATTAAATATAGTATTCAATTCATGTTGCAACTGTGGTGGCTTTTGGATCAGTGACTTGTTATGTTTTTGCATTTGACTTCCGTCATTCTCATTCTGCATTTTTAATATTGATTAAATCCCCATATCCACATGAATTGACTCTTTTTTTATGCAGTGAATTCACACTTCTGTCGCCGTTACAAAAATATCTAAATAAAAGTGCGGTGATTTTGCATTTGAATTTTCAAACGCTCATTTCACATAAAATGCATATCGTCTGTTAAGTTCACAAACGAACTATAATTATTTTCCTTAATTTCGTTGACCTGCTGCAAAGGTCAAATGGCTCAAGATGGAGCGTTGAGTCCTTCGACATTATTGTCTGCCATGACCTTTTCGGGTCACCCTGAATTTCTTCAGAATTTTACCCACAAAGACGGGCGCAGTCGTAGCATTTCCACAAATTAAGGAAAATCGTTATAGTTCGTTTGTGAACTTAACCGACGATATGTGTTATTTGCTTATATAAATATATATAAATTTAACAACTATGTGGAATTTTAGAAACTGTCCCGCCGCACAGAGATGTGATACATTCTGTCGTCATGTAGACATTTTTATAAGGGAAGAGGAGAGAGTCACAAAGATTATTAGTAATAATTTATTACAGACACTTCTCCAGCATATCATACATAATATACGGCAACGTGACCATGTAATCTTGACACACTGTTTGTGCATGGCAGCGTTGCCTTGAACTTTATACTTGACTATATATAATGATAAACAGGTGATGTGCGTTCTAATTTTCTTCATCCTCGAGCCAGCACACACAGCCGACAAAGTTTCCAAACTGAAGCAGAGGCAGACAATCTCGTTGGCTTTTAAGAACATTATATATATAGGGATAAAACATCTATAAATATTCAGGCACTGAAAAGGGACTTGCACAATGCGCAAAGGGGATTTCGTTTTCTGTCTTTTTGTGAGTTTTTAATAAAAACGTTTACGTTTTGTATACAACTTCTTCTTTTGAATTAAAGAGAAAAGTAGAGGAGAAGCTGTAAAGAGTGTGTTTTAGCGTTTTTTTTTGTCTAATAATGCGGTTTTAATGATTTTTGTATAGTGTCTCGTTTTTACTCTGTGGGCCTGCATGGGCTCCGTTTCCAAATTCAAGAGTCGACACCATGAACCCTGTGGAAGTGATGATTGGCTCTGGTTGGAGTGCAAGAACGTGACAAAGGGAGTATTAGGGACTAGATGTGAATGTCAAGAGGGAAAATATTGGAATGAAAGCTGGAAAGTCCCAGAACTTACCGCGCTCGGAACATGTTTGTCCTACAATAAAAACTCCTGTAACACTTTCAGTTATCCCTGGCGCCCAGCAAAGTTCCCCCATGAAATGTGCACCCCCAATTCTGTGTGCTGGCCCACACCGGACGCTACGTATTCCTCGAAATGCTTCTGATGACGAGTGTGACCATGACGAGTGTGAGTCCTCAGTCGGCCTGACATGCAGGAATGGGATTTGCTCCTGTGATCCAAACGATCCCTTAATATCTTGGAATTGGATGTTCAGGAAATGTGTTGACCTTGTGGGAGGTTCGTATTCAAATTTAAATAAACCCACACCTTCTGGGTTTTTTTCCGAGAATTTTAAATATTCTCTGTGGCGCTCTCCCTTCTAATAGTTTCTTTTTTATATTGGCATGTTTTGACGACTTTATGAGGTTCTCCACCAGAATAGGGACCTTTTACGTAAAATCACTTATTTGCATATTTATGGACAACAGAACATGCGGAGAATATTTTAGGACCAGTTTAAATCATTTTTATACTGACCAAAAGTAATTTAAGATGGTCGTTAAACTTCTCCAAAAATTCGAAATTAAAGTAAACCGATGATTTGTGTAATTTAAATTCAATTACAATCATTGAGAAACTTATTTACGCGCCAAACAGCAACAGCCGAGAATATTCAAGGCTCTATAACTCAGAATCTAGGTTTAGGTAAATGGTCCATTTTCTTACGGTGTTCCTCATATATAGGATCTTGAAATCCAGTCCTCGGCAATGCAGGATGCACAGAGTTCTCCAACTGTAGCTCGAATGGAATATGTGAATGCAATGCAGGATTTGAGAAGACGGATTTGAAGGATTGTCGGGTGCCATTTGGGGGTGAGTGCGGGGGGGACCATGAATGTTGGACCGAGACCATCACCTGCAATTCCAAGACCATGTACTCTTTTGACTACACTTGTGGCTGTCAACGTGGTGGGATCGAGTACTACAATGCGACGGCGGGGGAGTGTTGGCGTGCCCTGGGTGGGGGCTGCGTCCCCAAACGGAACTGCCCTTTCAATGCCATTTGCGATGATGACGTCAAGTGTGCTTACCGGAAGACTTTCATTCCGTCCGAGGACAGGACGACCTGCATCCCCGGTGGGAACGGCGCGGACTGCTCAGGAAATCCAACTATTTGCTATAGTGACGCTCATTCCCAGTGCCAGATGGGACTCTGCGCATCCGCTCCGTCCTACCAGCTGGGAAAGAAGAGTCAACGCTGTGTTGTGCGCATAGGGATATATTCTTTGAACGCGCCCTCCACTACAACTTTTCCAGCGCCGGAAGTTCAAACCTCCAATGAAAATATCCAGTCAAACCTTTTGATTAAAGTCCAAGGTTTGTAATATGTAATATTTAATTTCATAATTTTTACCTAATAAAAAAAGCAGGAAACGAGGGCATTTGAATTAATTAAAATATTAATATAAAAATCAATATTTAATTGATTAATTGTACTAATTCTGATGCAATTTGAATTTCTATATATATATTTAGTTCCCAAAGCCATGATCGTCCCAGTAATTGAATGCATACAGATTTCAGAGTGTGGAATTTTACAGTTTTCCTGTTCATCCGAGATGGACGTGACGTTTTTCTTCAATTTCAATGATTTGGATGTATAAGATTGCCTTACATTTTTTTAAACAAGTCAAATTCCCATTAAAATATTGAATTGTTGCGGAAACTGTGGGCATGTACAGAGTTTTCTGTTTGATGTGGTTTCCATGTAGAACGACAAATTCATTTCCGGTCTACTTCGTACATCCAATGTCGTGCATTTTACTCAATGTCCAGCCCAAAACGTGACTTGCTTCGCGTCCGTCATCAAAAAATGAAAAGCAAGGACAAAACAGCTCGTTCACTTTTACGGAAGCAATGTGCAAGGAATTGGGGAGCTGTCAGGATAGATTCAAGCAAATTTCCATTACCCAACGCAACATTATAAAGTCAATGGAATGCCGAAACGGCGTTTTTCTTGAGTATCGCTGTGAAACGGAGTTTGACGCGAATATAAGTTGGACTTTGAACACAAACCATGTAAAAAATCTATATACTGATAGTACGTATATATGTCATTTTGCATTGATATTTTTTCCATTGACATTTGCAATGTCTTGAAAATTGATGCAATCTTTTTTGATCCTGATTTCCTCTATATATAATATATATCATTTCATTTCAAAAGACTTCCGAGTATTCAGGTCACAATCGTTTATTCCTCACCGCGTGTCCAAACTTCACAATTCACTGCATGCTGGCATTGGAAAACGGCGCTGCAAATTCCGAGCATTTCACATTTGAGAGCTGCCTGGAATTTGCCAAGGAGAAGTGTGAAACTGTGTTTAACAATACAATAATTCTTCGAGGGATTTCTAAAGAAAATGATGGTTTGTCCGATGAGTTTGAGGCAGACAAGAATTCTTCGACCAAAGTGATTCCTGAGAAAACTATTTTTACTCTTGGAGGTAGTGTCTTTTGACTATATCGTCTGTTAAGTTCACAAACGGACTATAAAGACTTTCCTTAATTTGCGGAAATGCGGCGACTGCGTCCGTCAATGTCGTTAAAAATCTGAAAAAATTGAGGGTGACAGAAAAGGTCATGGCAGACAATAATGTCGAGGGACCCAAAGCCCCATCTCCAGCCGTTTGACCTTTGGCGCAGGTCAACGAAATTAAGGAAAATAATTATAGTTCCTTTGTGAACTTAACAGACGACATGTAATATTTATAAATCAATTAATCGCTATGTATATACAGTGATCATTATTTTATTGTCGTTTAATTGACATATATCATACATGAGAGTGTTATAATGTATTTTCTTTTTTTGGCACAGACATTGAAACAGCGGAAATGGCCAATGGAAACTTTTCCTTGGGTTTCCGCGGTTGACAAAAAGGGAAGAGAAAATTTCAAATTCCGAAGAAATGCTGCATTAATATACGCACACTTTTAATTTAATTGTCATTAATTTCTACGTTTAATAGTAAACAAATGCACACATTGTAAATGTTGCAATAACTAAACTCTTTTTGAAAATTTTGCTAAAAATCCTTCAAAAATTCTCAAAACGACAAATTCGCAGTCAACGAGAAAATATTCAATGCCCACATAGTTGGCCGCCAATCAAGCAAAAAACTAATTGATAGATACATTTAAATTGGAAAGAAAGTGGTGGTTTTAAAACCTGAATAATTTGACATTGATATTTGTTCTCATTTTCCTGCCTATATTTATTATTTCATCACTTTCATCACTAGAAAAAATGGAACACTGCAAAGTTATATACATAATAAACTATGCAAGTGGATGTCAATTTATTATTTTGCGTTTAAGTTTCCCTGACACGGACGAAGTAATGGCCTTGTAAAGTCTTTATATACACTCCAATTTTTAACTTTCGGTATTTTAGTTTTTTTTCATCGAAAGACAATTCACTCAATGCTGCCATGCATGTACGTATATTGCAGCATTGAGTGAATTGTCTTTCGATGAAAAAAAACTAAAATACCGAAAGTTAAAAATTGGAGTGTATATATAGGAAACTGTCAGCCATGCAGAGTTTGTATGTTCGAGCCATTTAACGACCAATAGAATTGCCGGAGTGCGAATCCTATTTTGGTGAATTTCTGGCCTCCTCTCCACTAATGCCATTTCTCTCTTCTTTTATTAACCATCGTTTATTCTTGTTCCATCTTGTTTTCCTGTAGCACGAGTTGGAAAATGAATGTGCTTTTGCGCGTCCAAGAATTAAATTCCAAACTATAGATTTCAATATTGGAATCTCAATTTAGGTTTTCCTTCTATATACATTTCCTTCAAACGCAAAAGCATAAGAATAATTCAACAGGAAATAAAGAATTGGACACAATATAAATCTGTCAGGTTATTTAAAGGGCAAACCCCAATTTACCAACTTATTCTGTTATATTTAGCATTGTATGATTAATTGTGAATATGAATTAATACAAATATTTAAGGAAGCTTATGTAATACACGTTGATCATGAAATTGAAAAGCCTTTTGATTTTTCGCAGTCGAAAAAAGGAATTTCCAGATCCATCAAAAGGGTACGTATTATTAAAATATGTCCACATAAATTGGAATTTTGTTTTTTCCGGGAAAAAATTAATTGTTTTGAGGATTAATAATAAAATGATGATTTAAATAATTGGATACTTCAAAATTCTGAATAGGAAATTGAAGAAATGAGAGAATTATTGGGGTAGAATGAATTGAATTGGGGCATTCGGGAAAGTGATGGCCAGTTGGTCCATGTTGAATCCCAAGTCATCGTCATCTCGATAGGTCAAGGATTGGACCATCGGAGCAACGCCGGTTGAAAACGCCATCGAAAAAACACTTCCCCAAAGGTCAAATAGAGTAAATGGGAGAGAACGAGATGTCAAACGAACTAGAAACCGTTGAACATGTAGGTCAACTTATCTAAAATTGGGGCAATTCTGGAGGAACCGGAAACCAGGAGGCAGCAGCAAACCACTTTGAAGGGATTTCATCTCCGAATGTCGATCATACAATCTCAATAGAGTGACGGAAAACTTGCGCAATTTTGGCAAAACTGGGATGTGCAATTCGGGGAGAAATCCAATCGGATACATTAACGCAATTTCCTCCAGCACATCCCGACTTTTTTCTAAAATCTTGGTGAGAGCTGCACCAGCTCGGGATGACAAATCCTGGGGCATTATTCTCTGAAGAATAAAAAAGCAGTCCAATCGAATGACAAAATTTCGCACCACAACCGACCAGCTTGCCAATGATTCAAAAGCTTCTGTCCAAAGTGAAGTTATGGGTAGTGGTACAAATCCAAAGAGGAAATGATGATGGGTGATCTGATGAGAGTGGAAGGCGACAAGTTGGTCCGAATCATTTCCAAAAAGCTGAACACATTATTGAACACAGGAATGTTGTCCCAATGGTCCAAAGGCTCACTGTCGAACGCAGAGATTTCCTTCAAATTGGGGAAATGTGTCATGATTTCTCCGTTTTTCACATAGTCCGATTCGGCACAGAATTTGAAGGATAATTTGAGTTGGGTCACTTTAGCCCCGAACACCCCGATGGATTGACAAAGTGGACCATCTCGTTCATCTTCCAGGAGGAGCCGAGAAATTCGGAGGAACGGTCGAGATGAGATCAAATCCGCAATGGCTCTCTTTTCCACGTTCTGCCGGATGTTCAATCGGTCGTAGAAACCCTTCGGAGCTCGGAAAAAGGATTTATCAAACATTATTTTCGTCGTTTCTTCATCCCACAATTTGGAAACGTGACGGACGACTTTGAGCTCCACCACCGTCAAGTATTTACAAATCAGAGCAACAATCTGTGAGAAAACAACAACAATGACAACACACAACTGTGATAATTACTTTTAAGGCTTTTGTTGCTATTCGTGTTTTTTAATTATAGGATAAACTATAACTGAAGTTGATTTTGATTTGTCATTTGTTTTACCAAAGGATTTCCGAGAGCTTTGGATGTTGGATCTGTTGGCATTTTTTCTTGTTGCTCAACAATTTCATTGGAGATTTCCTCGGGAGGATTTTCATTTGCAGATTTAGCTTTTTTCATGGCGACCAGAGACTATAAAAGAAAACAACAACAACGAAAATACTATTTTATATTCTATATATTTTAAAAGAAAATGATTTGAAATAATTTAATGCATTTAAATATTTGAGCAATATATTAAGAAGAAAATACCATGAGAATTTAAATGGTTGGTATTCTTTTGACGAGGTCTGTGGGGTCACTAGTCAAAAGTCAGAGAACAGGCTGAAAATCTGTGAAGGAAACAATCACAATTTGTAAACTATATTAATTTTCTTCACCTTGGTTATATATGGTTGATATGCATACGAAATAAGGGGGAAAAGATGTAGGTATATAGAAGAACTAAAACTATATATAATTGTTTTGTTACTTATTGGGAACTTTTATAAACCTGTATAAACCAAGTATATATTATAAGTGTGATGAAAATGAGAGTGAATGTTGTGGTCGGATTTCCATCTATATCTCCACAGCAGACGCACAGACCAATTCAATATTATATTATAATGACAGAATTGAATATGTATTTGTAACAGCAAATTAAGTAATTGCTATTTTAATGTCAATAACACGAGTAAATATTTTAATCAGATTTTTGGGGAAAAGACGACGAGAAAGAAACAGCTGATGAAATTATTCGGAATCGGAAATGAGCTCGGGCGCGGATTTCTCGATTCAAATTCACACTCAAGTGCGTCTGGATCAGAACTCGCAAATTATACAATCCCACAAAATAATTGAATAACGAGAGGAGTTGAATTAAAAGAGCAAATCTATATATTTATTTAATTATTAACAATGTTAATTGAACATAGATAATAATGACGAAAGACTTTATTTCCGTTGTCTTTTGAAAGTATAGTTTTATGATAATAAAATTCTTGTGTAATACTGTTTTCTTGGTATGAACAAGTCTGTGTGTTGTTGAGTAATTCAACTTGAATTGTCGAAGCAGGACGCCAAAATTCTCCATTGTGAAATTCCACAGCAGAGGATCCGGATGATTTTGACGATTCTCCAATGATGACTTTTCAAGCACCATCAATTGAGACTTTAAATCGCGCCAAAACGAAATGCGCTCATTTCAAATATAAAAAATAACATGTCGATCAGCATCATATTCGGCGTTCGATGCTCGGTTTCCGGTTCTTGCTCGTCGTCACTGATGGTCTTTATGTTGAAGGCGTCCAGAGTCGTCCAATTCTCGGTGTGAATGGACAATTCCCGGGTCCACTTATTTCGGGCCGTATTGGGGATACAATTCGAATCCGGGTGAATAATCAAATTGCGGATGAGAATGAGGACGTGACAATTCATTGGCATGGACTCCATCAGAATAATACACCTTTTCAAGATGGCGCCGAGTACGTGACGCAATGTGCCATCCCTTCCGGCCAAAGTCAAGACTACACTTTCACATTCCAACAATTCGGAACTTTGTGGTACGAATTACAAAAGCAAAACTTTAAATCTAAAAATCGAAATCCCACGATTTTTCCTCTGAATTTGAATTCACATAAAAAAATTTCATTTGGTGACGTCAAAACCATACAAAACAGGTGGCATTCGCACGCTGAACATCAATACGAGGAGTATCCAATATGAACGATTTTTGCGGAATAACTTTTGATTGGAATGAGATAGAATAAATATTATTTATTTTTCT
Source organism: Gisinianus flammeolus (assembly GCA_034699125.1). NCBI lineage: Eukaryota > Metazoa > Arthropoda > Collembola > Symphypleona > Katiannidae > Gisinianus > Gisinianus flammeolus. The sequence continues at coordinate 1,881 of JAIUND010002834.1, read as the reverse complement.
CAGTGTACTCGCCCTTTACCAAAATATATTGCTGCCAACGGTATTCTAACTTTTGAATGCCGTTGGAAAAAAAATAATTATTTTTTGAGTCAAAATACGCTGAAACCGCCGACTTGACTCCATCATCACTTGAAAATGACCTTCCCTTGAGAGTTTTTTTGAAATCTGGAAACAGGTGATAGTCACTGGGGGCCAGGTCAGGAGAATAGGGTGGGTGAGAAATTTATCCAAATCCGTTGTCAATGAGAGCGTCGGTTGGTTCGGGGGCCAGATGACACCGAGCGTTGTCGTGAAGTAGGAGGTCAAGTGTTTTGGGGCGTGACCGGTTCTCCTTGATGGACTTTAGTAAATGTCTCCAAAATCTCAGCATACTTAGAACCGTTCATTGTGGTCTTGTGTGGGAGGTAGTCAATCAGCAGTGGCTCTTTCATATCCCAAAAAACGGAAGCCATGACCTTGCCGGCGGATTTTTGAGATTTTGAACGGGTTGCAACTGTTTCCCCTTGCCACCGCCACTCTTTTGATGCAGGCCAAATCTAGGGATGATGAAAGTGGACCCAAGTCTCATCTCCAGTGACCACATGAGAAAAAAATTTGGGGTCTCACTGGAGTCATTCTACACTGAAGTCGAAACATTCGACTCTCTACTACTTTTGGCAAGACGTCGCAGTTTTCCACATCCAAATGAACTGGACTGAGACTAAGATGAAGGTGGAGGATATTTTTGACAGACCCAGTAGAAATCCCCGTTTCATCCTCTATCTGTCGCACTTTGGTTCGTCGATGCCACTGCATGAGGTGTGCCTATTCTTTATTGGTTTTTGACTGACGGGAGGCGATTGGATGACTTGCGGCCTCCTTGTCATCAAGGCTCAATTGTCCTCCTTTAAACCGTTGACACCATCTTGCCACTTAATAATGTAATAGACCAGACCCACCTTAAACTCCCACCAACAGCTCATGAATTTGCTTAGGCTGATTTTTTTTTAAGGAGAAAAATATGATCACAATTCCTTTTAGAATTTCTAAATCTCCATGTTTTCGTTGGTCTGTCAAAATTCAGACGACTATAATTACTCAACTACAAATCCGAATTTCCTGTAATTTTCCATATGACATTGTTTCGTGCTCCTCTCGCACATACTATGGTAACTGCGTGGTAGCTCATTCCCATCATCAAAAAATACTCAAAAATCGTTCATATTGGATTCTCCTCGTACACGGAAGGTCTTTTTGGTCCGATCGTCATTCAGAATGACCCAAATGACCTGAGTGACCCCTACCAAGGTCAATACTCTCCGAGAAATGAGATCCTTCTCCTGCTCAGTGACTGGAATCACGCGACTGGCTCGGTCATCAGTTCCTGGTTCCTCTCCCCCGCATCCCAGGGCAATGAACCCATCCCGGATTCATCCCTCATAAACGGCGGAGGCTCCTACCCCTGCGAGATTGCCCTCTCCAATAATCTGACCTGTGACCCCACCCTTCAACACCCTCTCCGTTTCCATGTCAGACGTGGAGACACCTATCGATTCCGCGTCATCAACGCGGCTGGCTTTGCATCCTACAATTTCTCCATCGATGGGCATCGAATGCGGATCATCGAAGCGGACGGATGCCTCGTCAGACCTAATAAATCGGGACCGGAAGTGGTGGATGTGTTCACCATCTCTTCCGGACAAAGATATTCCTTCCTGGTGGAGATGAAAGGGGACTTGAGTAGCTATTGGATTCGCTCTGGACATGTTCCCAGATGGCCCCAATATTAATTTGAACCCGGGCGCACTCGAACCGGAAGTCAAGACGATTCTCCAGTATGAAGAAAATGAAAAGGAAATACAGAAGACGAAGAAGAGACAACTCAGACCTTTCCAGTATGGA
>JAIUND010002833.1:0-19442 GCA_034699125.1 Gisinianus flammeolus | reverse complement strand
TCAACGAACAAAATCTCATTTGAATTCCATTAAAAGACTATAATTGCAAATAGTACTCCAAGCACTCGACAATAAATCCTTATTGCATTTTTATCATAACGCAATAAATTCGGGGGATAAAAATGACAGTGTGTCTACAAAAAATAAGCAAATCCACACGGTAATTTTATTTCAAATTTCATCATTTTTAATTGCTCCCTCACATCTGCAGGAAAATGCAGGGATTTATTTGTCATTCCTTAACAAGTATACCTATCAATTAGAAACAATGACGTGTTTAAGGCAGTTCGAGCAGTATAAAAGCCCTAAAAAAACTAGAAATGTCACAATCCAAATCCAACTGCTTGAGCTCAATCATCATTGTTTTTTCTCTCACAAAAACAAAATTCTTTCCAGTTGATTTCATTCTCAATTTTATTCATTTATTGGAAAATATTGCGCCATCACACCATGAAATTCCTTTTGGTATTGACTCTCTCCATCGTCCTGCTGATCGTGACTGGGCCAGTTCAGCAGGTAACAGAGGATATTTTAGTGCAAAAAGGCAACGTACAAAAATTTATGCGAAGGGCACTTGTGATTTTCAAAGGGGCAGTTTTTATTATACATTTTATTTTAAATAAAAGTAGAGTATAGTACTGTGCTCTCAATAAGAAGTGGCACTCAGCGAATTAGTAAGAAAAAAATGGTAAGTGAGCAAGGGCGGAGCCTTGCTCTCGAAGAGCCAATGAGAAGCGGCGCAGTGTAAAATATTTTATTCCAACGACTGTCAGAGTTCGGCGCCGATCCAGCAAATTCTGAATGAAAATGACCGGAAAAATATTGCAATTTTCATTCACAATTTGATCGATTGGCGTCGAACTCTGACAGTCGTTGGAATAAAATACTTCGAAGTTTCTGCAACTTTTCATTGGCGCTGAAAGACTGAAACTCCGCCTTTTTTATTTGGACGAGTCCCCACAATTCAATCCAAACGCTTGACGAGTAAATGCTTGATGAGATGAAATCCTCTGTATAAAGTTGCGGGTTTTTCTATACAATTTAGGGAAAAAAAGTCATTTGATGAATTTTTGGGGTTTATATATTATAAAAATTACGCACAGCATTAATTAGGTAAAGAACATTACACTATGATTTAAATTTTAGTATTAAACGGCGTCGAAGTCCAACCTTGCATAATAAAATAAAATGGAGTAGAAGCTTGGAATAGGGGAGAGGCGGGTAAAAATCACCCACTTTGTAAATCATCTGTATTTTGCGTTGTAGTAGAAATTTCCAACGCATGAGTACACCAAATTGAAGGCGAGCTTATTTTCTACAGAAGCCTTCAAGATTTTTATCAAAATTGTTGCTACTTTAATTACAATTAATATTTTTGAAATAGTCTCCAAAATGGATAGGGCGGGCAAAAATCACCCACACGTCGGGTAAAAGTCACCCATAAGTATCCTCCATTAAAACCAAACGAGAATAAGAGTTCAATGTTTTTCCATTCCGTTTCCTCCATTTCACTTCGCATAAGACTCGACAATAAACTATGCTAGATGAAAAGAATGAATGAATTGTATTCAACAAACGACGATTGAAGACAGAAAATAAAGCCCATACGACAGAGAACGAGAAGAACGAGTGCAAAGAATGGAACGAGAGAAGTGAGGGAACATTCTAGATTTCTTTATGCTGGCTGTGTGCTTTGGTTCTCTCTGTCCGCTTCGTGGAACTTGCATTGTATTCTATTATTGTGTGCAGCTGCGTTTGTTCGTTCGCTTCTTTTTTTCAGCTCTCTGTGTGCACGTATGTACGCTGCATGTAAAAGGCTGGTAGATTTTTACCCGATATGGATGGAGTACAATTCTCCAGGGCAACGTACAGGTCACTTGTACGTAGTTAACATGTTAAAATATTCCCTGACAGGTAAACAATTTAACATTTACAATATACAGTTTTGTACACGAATTCTTCATCTGAATTACTGAACAAAAGTGATTTCTTTTGTTTGTTTTCAGGTCAAAGCTCCTTTCTTGGCTTCTAAATTACCACGGCAAGACGACGATGTTTTTTACGAGACAAAAACGTGCAATTGGGCAAAACTCGAGGATAAAGGATACTGCTTCGACTTACCCGGACCCTTTCAAGACGCGCTAGAGGAGTGCAAGGACACCTGTGAGAATTATTTTATGGCATGTATCGACAACCTCTGCCAGTGCTGCTGCATTTAATGAAGCCAAAAGAACTCCAAAACAGATTTCACATTTCGCCTATTTAATTCCCGTAATAATATTTAAATACCGTTAATATATATAAGATCCAATTCCGCTTTCAAGGATTCAAGCTTTTCCCCACGTGGTTTTAATGCCGGGTTCTTTGAATTATGATGAAGTGTTAAATAACAGCTTAATTGCTTAATAAACGTATGTATTAAGAATACTTATTTATATATTGCACTCTTGATTATTTATTGTATATAGAGCATTTACTCGTTTGAACAACGTTAAATTAAAAGTGACATTAAAACTTGCATCTCTATATTTCAACGTCTTTTCTAATCTGGACATTTTCATTTCCAATTGGTGCTTTAAATGTGTATATTTAGAAAATGTCAATGGAAATCATTTCCAGAATTTCCTATACCTCGGCTCTGGTTTTGTCATGACACTTCTTTTTTCGTGCGCAATATATTAATGTTCAAAATCATGGACAAAATTATAATCGCGTCCAAGTCGCACTTCTAACCACACATTGTTGAACAATCTCCAAAATCCAACATGTGATTGAAAATAGGATGCTCACATCGCCCAAACGCTATATAAGGTACATGGCGAGATGCTGATGATCGAACGGAGCGAGTGCGGACTAGTACAATGGGATTTGAGAAGCTTTCCAGATTTCAGAAATTGGAAATTACCGGTAATTACGAAATACCCGAAAGGTTTTAGTTTCTTGTCATTTCCGGGAAGATTACCGGTAATTACCGTTTATGATATCCAATCATTTCCACTTTTTCTCCAAGATTTTCATTTTGAGAAAGAATTTTCTGAGTCGTTCCTCGAAAAATGTCCAACACAATTTAAAAATTCTCTCGTTTTCGACACAACTTACTGTAGAAACTGTTCGACTTTCCACTTTGCCACGTCTGTTTCCGTTCAATTTTAACCATATACAGACTTCCCTTGAGAAATGGCAATGCTTTTGTATTTTAGTATTTTCTATATATCGTCTAAGTAATCTAAGTTCCATAACCCTGTATTATCATTTGGCCCCAGACGGCGAATGTGCGTGCACTTTCATATATGCTAACGTACAGTATGCGCCTTCCAGGGCCAAATGATAATACACGGTTATGGAACTTAGCCGACGATATATATTCTTATTCTTATTCTTAATCAAACTCTATCTATACACCGTATATACTGTAATAGAACCACGGGGGGTTGTATCAGAAAATATTATAGAACCCCAGTGGGGGAACGGGAGAATAATATGTATGTACGACAATGTATTTGGTATTTGACATGGGCTTATTGTTAGTCTCTGCAGACATGGGGTTCTATAAGAGGGTGGGGTTCGATAACAGTATATACGGTATATATTACACAGCACCGCCGTTTCTGGAAGTCCGATTGAAAGTGAGCGGGAGTCTGGAGGGTCGGAGTTTATAGTGGGACACTCACTGGATCATGCTTTGTGGCTTTAAGATTTCCCATCAAGCCATCCCAAAGGAAATCTACGGGACTCGTCACTGCAAGTCCTTATAGACGGTATGTGTTTTTTTTTTGTCCCAGGGGGCGCGCACAGTGCACCCAATGTACTGTACCACATGTAATGTTCGTTTGTTATTATTGTAGTTACATTTTGGGCTGTTATTTGATCCCGTATACTGCGTCAAAGAAACCAAGGACACGGTGTCACACGATCCACATTTGTCCCACAACTGTGATGGCAAAATGCTCGCTCCTCTGTTCAACAACAAAATCTACAGTATTCTTGTTATTTCCCTTCACACCAACTGAAAATGTCCACTCGACATTTACAACAATGTATTTCAATGTGTTGTGATCATAGATTTTATTTGAAGTGAAAGCGTGAAAGTGAAAGTGACTTTCATTCAGTTGAGCAAAATTCAAATGGTACATCACACACACAAGGGAAAAGATTAGAAACAATTTGACTATTAAACTATAGGCGTATTTAAATAAAGACAATATGTGTGACTATATACGACATGTCTTCAAAAAATGGGGGGTGTTTTTTTGGCTTTGTGGCTTTAACGAGGGGTGAACTTGACCTGAAGGCCATCTTTGGGTCGGGTGATGACCTCCGTCATGATGACGATCCCTTCCCGCCTCTCACACGCATCCACCCAGAAATGCCGGAAAATGTGCGCCAGGATGACTTTCTCTTCCATCATGGCAAATCGTTGACCTGTGTGCGCGCATCACACACAAACAGAAAGGAAATGAAATGAATGTCAAATGCCATTCACACATGTATATATATACATTTAGTGGCCAATCAAAAGCCCATTTTTTAAAAACGGTTGTTTATTTGTGGTGGTGGTTTCCATATATATAATTGTGACATATACCAATGCAATTGCGGGGGCCAGCTGCAAAAGGAAGGTAGGCGAAAGGATGGCGACCGATCGAATTCTCGGGGAGGAATCGCTCCGGGTCAAAATGTTCTGGCTCCGGGTAGACTTTTTCGTTCCGGTGAACCAGGAGAAGCATCACGAACACATTCACACCTGATTCCCATATATCATTCATCCACCACAAGGAACAATTATTATTTATTAATCAATAAACGTTTTAAGGAAATATGTACAGTTTTTTATACTTGTATATATATATACTGATGCTGCTGTGGAATTCATTCTCACCTGCTGGAACGAGCGTTTGGTCATCTATAGAGAAATGTCAAATCAAAAGGGCATTTGATTGTTAATTACCATAATTTATGACATCATATAGTTTGTTAATTAGACAAAATGGGGTATATAGTGATTGTGATTGTGATTGTGACTAAGATTGGGATATTGGCTGACCGATGGCTAAATCGGATGTGAGTTTGCGGGCGATGAAAGGGACACTTGGATACAGCCTTAACGTTTCCTTGATGCACAGCTCTAGATATTTCATTCGACTCAAATCCGCCGTTTCCATTGGTCTCGTTCGATCCTCCCCAAAAATCTCGTCCAGTTCCTCTTGCACTTTCCTCTATAGTATAGATATATATATCGTCTGTTAAGTTCAAAAACGAACTATAATTATTTTCCTTAATTTTGTTTGACCCGGTTTGACCTGCTCTAGAGGTCAAAGTATTAGAGATGGAGCTTTGGATCGAGCGACATCGTTATCCCTCATGACCTGCTCTACAATACTCTAATATACTTTGACCTCCAGAGCAGGTCAAACCCGGGCAAACGAAATTAAGGAAAATGATTATAGTTCGTTTTTTGAACTTAACAGACGATATGTATACAAAGGAAAGTCACACCCAAAAATGTAATGGAATTCCAAATCCGAAATCCGAAATTGCAATTGGAATTTTGATTTTGATTTTGATTTGGGCGGGAATTTAGATGCGGAAGGGATTCATTTTGAAATTCAAACCTGATGCTGGGGATAGGACGCCAACATGAAAAGAGCCCAATTGATCGCTGCAGCTATATATCAAAGCATCGAGGACATCAAATCGGAATTCCAAAAAACCGGACCACCGGAAAAATTTCAAGAATCAATAATCGGAAGAGTCCAAAGGAGAAACACTTTACACAAAATAATAAACTTACCCGTCGTGTCGTGACCCTGCGGAAAGAAAAGTATAAAAACAAAAAACAAAAACAACAGACAAAATCCGGTCAGCTTGTTGGATTTCCTTATAGAATTTGAAATATGTACATGCATTTTTTAAATAGTAAATTCCAGGCAAATTCAAATATTTATATAAAACGGGGTCAAATGTCAAACCTCAAACATGAAAGTGTCGACTTCTTCCCGGATGTCCACGTCCGTCAGTTCATTCTCCGGTTTCTCTTGAGCCTCCAAAAGGAGATCGAGGAATGCGAGTCGTTGTCTTTTCCCCTTCCAATAAATCTCCTCACCATCCGTCGTCGCCACCACCACCGAATTTCCCATTGATTCCCCTTGTAACGGCGTCTCTTTGTTTCCTTTGGCTTTTGCTTGTGCTTTTGTTTTCTCGGATTTCCGTTCTCGAATTACCTGTGTGTTTGTGTGTGGAAAATAATTATATATTTTTGGATTCATATATATGAGGGAATGTGTGCAAGAGAAACTTTGAGAGCATCAAATGCGCTGGTGTGGATATCCCCACATATTTGAAAAAGGATATTTATTTGAATGGTTTAATTGAAAATGGAATGGTGAGTTTTTTGTGTTTGTGTATTATACATACATTTTCAGTGAATCCATGAAGGATTTTAAGACAAGCGGACTCTTCTCGCCTGCATCATGTGGAAGGAAATTCAAAGATTAATGAGAAAAACACAATACTCCTCCACCGAATACACTATATGAATTCTATATACATATGTATATCGTCTGTTAAGTTCACAAAGGAACTATAATTATTTTCCTTCATGTCGTTGACCGGGCCCGATGGTCAAAGGGCTGGAGATGGGGCTGTGGGTCCTTCGACATTATTGTCTGCCATGACCTTTTCTGTCATTCTGAATTTCTTCATAATTTTACCAACAAAGACGGAAGCAGTCGTCGAATTTCCGCAAATTAAGGAAAATCGTTATAGTTCCTTTGTGAACTTAACAGACGATATGTATATCTATGAGGGACTTTAAATGAAGGGTACATAGTTATATACCCTTTGGCAGTGAGGCGCCAGATCCATTCCGGTCGCATCCAAGGACGAACCACTCGATACTGCACAAATTCACACATTCTACACAACACGAATCACAATCATTTGAATCACAATTTGATTTGCCCGCCGGAATTCAATCCCCCCATATAATTACTCTTTAAAAACGATATATCGTCGACTAAGTTCCATAAAACCGTGTATTATCAGTTGGCCCCGGAAGGCGAATTTGCGTGCGCATTCATGTATGCTAACGTGTAGTATGCGCCTTCCGGGGCCAAATAATAATACAATACACGGTTATGGAACTTAGCCGACGATATGTATTGAAAAGACGCTTCTCTGACTTGTAGACTGCGCGAACATAGTCCGTATCCCGTTCCTTCTGCGCATGAATATTCTTCCCCATCGCCGTCTCTGCACGTGAGCAATCAATCAAAAAAGCGCGCGCGCAGTAAGTACAAATTATTATTACATTCATCGTATATTCGCATGACATAAATGACATTGTGTGATTTGAATTAAAATGGAATTGTAATTATAATTATAATTGTAATTGTAATTATAATTGTAATTGTAATTATAATTGTAATTGTAATTATAATTGTAATTGTAATTATAATTGTAATTATAATTGTAATTGTAATTATAATTGTAATTGTAATTGTAATTGTAATTATAATTGAAATTGTAATTTTAATTATAATTGTAATTATAATTGAAATTGTAATTTTAATTATAATTGTAATTGAAATTGTAATTGTAATTCACCGCAAATGACATCCAAAGCACATCGCGTGACATATGGGAAAATATTGCCGATTTTCCCTGGGGGGAATTCCTCCTGGAGGACTTGAAGGAGAATCCCCGCCTGTTCATTGAAAACCCCGAGGAAATCGTCGAGGATTTTGAAGTGGAAAGTGGGCGTGAGGAGCTTTCGACGGGACTGCCATTTCCGGCCGTGACTCGTCAGCAGTCCAGAACCCAACCACGGCTCCAAAAACTTGTAAATTTCCCCTTTTTCAATGTGAACGGAGGAGCTGAGGAGCTTCTCCACGTCTTCGCCCCCACTCAAACTCAAATAATGAACCCCCGGACCAATCTGGACTTGATACCGACTGCCGTACAGCCGACAGTATTTGAACGGCAACTGCGACATTTCTGCAGCAGGATAAAATGCAACAACAACAACAACAAACAACATGAATAAATCATATACAAAAACAACGTGAACAAGAAAAAAAGAAACGAGGAGTGCGGAAATCATTATTATTATTATTATTATATTATTGTTGAGGACATGACAACTAAAAAACTGACGGTCATTTGGGATGTTGAGCTCGAGGGCGGAGCCAATGAGGGGATATCGACGAGGACCCGGGATTTTACTCAGGAGTTTTTGGGCGCGGGATTCCCATTTGAATAGAATCCAGAGGATCGTGATGCCCGAGAGCACCAGCGTCACCCACCACCCCCACACCGAACCACCCGCCAAACTTAAATCCAACATTTCTCTCTCTCTCTCTTTTCTCAAAATTCACAATCAGATTATATGGATTGGTCAACCAACCGTTCACAGTGAAATATACATGGGCGAAATATCCTATGTATATTTTGTTTGTTGCTCAGCTAAAAGTCTAAAAGAGATGAAATTTACACTTTACATCACATGAACTTGTTGAGTATCTGAATGTGATTAAAGTTATTAAAGTGACTGAACTCACAATCCACAATCGCAGATTCGACGATTCGTCGTATTGACATGCACTTTATTTGGATTTTGAATTTGGATTGATAACAACTATATGTGTATAGATATATATAACGAGAGTAAGAGAGAATCCACCACAAGAACAACACCTATAATACAGATACAACAACAAAAATAACAAGAGTTTTATTGTTCTCGTTCTCGTGTTATGTGCTTGTGTACACACATGCAGTACATACAATATTTTTTTAGACTGCGATGATGATAAGGAGTATAAAAATGAAAATGAAAATAAAACAGAAGCACAGAGTATGTTATGTTATGTGTTGTTATAGTGTAGATTTTGCTTATATCTTCTCGTTCGTTGGGCTATTCAACTTGTGGGTATTCACTAGTGCTTCTTCACTTCTGTATACTGATTCAATCGCACTAATATATATAATTGAGCAGCGGAATATCGTACTATTCCTAAGCGGTCGGCCGCCCATTAAACGCCAATATAAAATGTGGCAATGTGTGGAATAAATGAAATTGGGAATGTGGAAACTCTCCAAGTCAGACGTCAGACAACAAATGCACAAGGAATCACAGAATCACAGAAGCAAATGATCACAACACATGTGCAAACTGCAACCTCACAGTTCATCCAGTAATAATAATAATAATAATACACGTTTTAATGCCCTCCAGCTCTCATTTCTCTCTCTCTTGTTCATCCATCAGCATGTGAATGTGAATGCTGTGGTGCAGTCTGTATGATGTATAATATACAGATATCTCATCTCTGGTTTGTCTGCATGTTGACGAATGTTGTCGTGGTCTACTCTGACGAGGTTGCAATCTTGGCTTGACCTTCCCGCACTCCACTCAATTCAACTTTCAACTCGACTCGACACTCCTCCAGCACACAGATCTTCATTAAAAATGAGATAGCGTGCCTAGTTTTTTCTTGTGTATCTTACTTAGTACGTTTAGTTTATAGCAGAGACTCTGCATTCTGCATTTTGCATGTCTGTAATTCATAAAAACGGAAAAAATGTGCTATTCATTCTCACGTAATAAGCTGTCACGGGGGAAGGGGGAGGATGGATATTTGAACGAGTTCCCGTGCGTGTCCCGAATATTATGCACTGTCAAGATTTTAATGAGGATTATTATCCACCACTTTCATTTTGCCAACGAGGACTTGCATTACATTTACCTATAGATTAGGTAACGTTTAAGTTTAAGTTTTAACTCGACCAACTGATTGAAATCAATGAGGAAAAGAGCGGAATGAGCGAAAGCGAGTTCCCACACGTTTTCCAACTATATAAAACTGAATGAGGGAAATGTGTTGAATTTCCACAGAGTCAATCCACACACTCGTCGCGTCCTTCTCAATGAATCTAATACTAATCTAATACATTTGCATATACATATTAATGAGAGAATGAGGGAATGAATGAGAGCTGGAAATGGGATTTGCCTGCAACTCTATAATAGAATTGTATGGAGTAAAAATGTTACGCACATGTGTATAAAGGAAAAGATCATTGGAATTGTGGAATTGGAAAACCGCACTCGTTTTCTAATGACTATTTTTATTACCTACCTTTTTATGCTGATATCATTTTATTCTTCTGCGGTCGCTCGTCGCTCCTGCATGTGTGTGTATGGTTTTGAAATAACTCAAATTCATCTGCTGCACAGTGGCGGTTCCAGACCAATTTTTGAGGTAGGCCCAAATTTAAAATGCAGTTTTATCTATAGTGTAAGTTCCTTTTTTTCAGCTTTGTATCTATATAGTGTAAGTTACTTTTTCCAGTTTTTTATCTAGTGCAAGTTTTTAAACATGCTTATTTGATGAAGTTGTACGGGCATAAAGTACAAGTTCAATACGAAATTGAGCTTTTATTGTGAATTATTTATATATTTATCCATACCAAATGTCCATGCATGTGTCACCATTTGCTTGCCAATTGGCAGTTGCAGTTGGGAACTCGTCAGAACCTGAAAATTGACTGGTTTAATTAACATTACGCAAATGCTGAAATGTTACGAAATTCGAGGATTTGTCTACATGGTTGTGTTTTCCATATATGATTTACATATGGCTTGCAAAAAATGGGTGAAATCCGATGGGAAAGAAAATCACAGTGGAGAGATTTATATAAGAACGGGAAATACATTGTTGCTTATGGCACTCCATGTTAATTCCGAGTCCGCTCGCTCTTGCTCCTTCACTCGCTCACAATGCTCACACTGGCTTGAAGCGAGTCGCTTCAAATTCACTATCAACACAGCATGATGCGCATGTTACAATTCCAATGCAACAGAAAAGGACCGGGTAGATTTCCTTGAGACCCTTCAAATCTCCAGCTTTCATTTTTGTTCTAAAATCTTTTGCATCATGAATTTCCTCTCCCAATCAAAGTTTTTGGATTTTCTGTATGGTTCAAATGGTATTTGGTATTTGGTCTGTATTCGCATATATGCAGGAATCACTCATTTAAGTCAGCCAAACATTTCATTAATACATATTCATTTTGACTGTCATGTGCACTTTTAAATTTTTTGAGACAAGAAAAGTTGTATTTGAAAAAAATAAACGGTTGGCACTTTTGGAAGGCGAAATATAGGACGAAAAATAATTGTTGTTATTAATAATCAAGGTCTATACATGATTTCAACGTCAAACCCACAATGCAACCGTTGACGTGTTCGAGAAACTCAGAAATATTTTGAACAAAATTTGACTCAAGGGAATTTTCACGGAATATCAAAAGGAAACTCACGATCAATGAATGATTATAGTTATTTGATCCGGGAAAAGCCCTTCTTATCCATAATGTAGGCTGTCAAAATTACAGGTAGGCCTGCATGGGCCTATACCTGGCCTTACCCTGAAACCGCCACTGACTGCTGCAACTGCTGATGAATTGTTTATTCTAAAGCCGTTTATATATTTAAGTACTGTAAACACTCGTGAAAATGAGATTAAATGACATACCAAGCCAATTTCCTGAGAACTGAGAATCCCACACACACACACATGCACACACAGATCATTTTCATTTGAGTTGAGGGTTCTCTGTTTCAAATTGATGGTCACTCATCTAAAACACAGAATATCGTATTTTTTAGTGGATTTACACTTGGCAGCTAAAGATTTCTCCTTAAAATATTATTTAAATAAGGTTGGAAAAGAGTGTGAGACGCAATAAACGGGTATAAACGGAGTTATGCAATTGAATTTGGATTTTGTAAGATTGAAGATGTGCTGGTTGTTGGTCCGGAGTTTGATTGTGTTGACGGTGGTTGGGAGCTTGGACTCGCTGAAAACCGAAACAAAAACAGATGTGTGATTCAACTATATAACATTTATTTAAATACTAATAATAAGAATAAGAATAATAGGTAGTAATAATTGAATAATTATATAGTAATAGAAATACAGGTTAATGGAAATTGGATGATGAGAGTATTATTAATAGGGGAAATTGCGGATTGGCGTCTACTACGAGACTTTATGCCCTGACTCGATCGAATTCATGACGAACCAGCTGTTCCCCATCTACACTAAAATGCGGGACTTTCTACATCTGGATCTGGTTCCTTACGGAATCGCCGAGGTATAACAACAATACACCAAAACGATTCAAGTATTCCACATTGTTATACATTCAAATCATTTGCATGGACATTCTACGATATTGAATATTGAATGGGATGATTGTCGAGTAATACAGACGACGGAGGGCCCCGACGGCTCCCTCGAGTTCAAATGTCAGCATGGCCCGCGGGAATGTTTTGGGAATAAAATCCACGCATGCGCCATCGCTCAATTGAAATTAAAATGGGAATTGACTGCTGACTTTCTAAATTGTTCGATGAGTCAAGAAGACGGAGAATATCCGGAGGTGGCCGCTCCAAAATGCGCAAATGACTTGAATATTGACTACGCGCCGATTGGGGAGTGCGCGGAGGGGCGGGAGGGCGCGAGACTCCTCAATGAAAATGGGATTCGGACAGAGAATTTGGAGCCAAAGAAGGATTGGGTCCCTTGGATCACCTACAACGGGATTTTCCATCGAGAGGATTTGGATCCCAGCCAGGAAAATCTTCTTCCCATCGTCTGCAAACATCTCGGCGGTGGCGGCAAGCCGAAGCCACAAGTCTGCAAGGAATCCATCACTTGAAAACCCAATAAACTCCACCATCTTGCACGTTGACTATATAATCCAGCACATATTTATAATTATTAATTATCCATTTCAAAATTCTCATGTGAAAATGCATGAGAAATTCCGATTGAGAATAAATATATAGTCAGTTGTCAGTTGTCAGTTTGAACGCATCATCAGACAAGGGCAAAAGTTCAACGCAACTTAAATTAAATTGTAAAGGATTTGTATTTTGTATTTGCATTTGTGGAGTTGGTCGTTTGGATTTCTACATCGCCCACACACAATTTTAAATCCGAATATGAACACGTTCAATTCATTGTCAGTATATAATTCCCACGCCAAAACCCCCCAGGATATTTATATGGCCATGCACATTCAATCAATTCATTTCATTTTATTTACTACTTATTTCATGGCTCATCTTTTCCACACATGTAAATTATGAATTTAAAATTATGTACCTATATACACATTTTGTATTATATATAAACAGTTGGGACATCGACATGAGGCTCGACTATATCTATGGATACGGCACGACTCTATATAATCGTTCAGATATATCGTAAAAATATATTAGGCAGTCCAAGCGCGTCCCTGCCCTCGTTTTTTCCCTCATGTTTTGCTCCCTAATCTGTATAGAGAGCAATTATGGGCAGATCGTTAGGAGGATGAGACAGGGAAAACCAGAGAAAATGTATAATAATTTAAAGCCATGACCTAAAAACAGTCCAACCGCCTCCAAATCGGAATGAGAAGAGACTGCAATAATCCTGTATCCTCCAATCAATTTCTAAGCAGCATAGGGATGTGAAAAGAGAGAACACAACAACTTTGAGAGTGTTGGCATTCTTAAATAATAGGCATTCTTAAATAGAGACTCCTCTCCTATATATAAATCATCCTCGCTTTCTCTGTGTGGGTATTATACTTTTTTTCGTTTTCAATTCCAAAGCCAAAACTGAATATATATAGCAGTTTTATACTTGTAATATCATTGGACACGGGCTTAAGGATCCAAATGACAATGATGATTGGGACATTTGTGTCCCAGTCCTCTCCCGCCGTCCAGCAGGAGACGACACAATTGAACTTGAATGCTACGCAAATCCAGGACGTGGCGGCGATGACGTTGGGAGTCCTGATCTACTGCCACTTTGCCCCATTCATTGTCCGGATCACGTCCAAGACACGGAATTTCGCTCGGCAGGTTTTCTTGGAGGACTTATTTATGGAGCGGGGTTGGTCCACATTCACTACATTACCCCACAATGAGACAGAAGATGACCATGACGATGACGATGACACATCCGCCAAGGAAAACTCACTCTCTTGGAATCTATGGTATAATATAAGTCAACCAACACAGCGACAAATTCTATACTAAATTGTCATTTGATCAGGTGGAAACACGAGGCGATCCTGCCGTTGGACTCTTTAATGCCGTGGCAGTTCACAAATCACATTCCACATGCCATCAACATTTGGGACAAGGAATATCTCGTGGGGTAAAATATATAATTAAAGACAGATTATTAAAACAAAACGCTTTTCGCTATATATTGCAAGAATTAGAATTATATAATTAAATTACATATATACCTATACAATTAAGTTACATCATATTATCCTAAAATATTCCGACCAATTAGTGTTGGGTTTTTTTTGTGTTTTGAACTTTCCCCCCAATCCAAAATAAAGTTACCTTCAGAAAATGAAGGAAGTTTTTGGAGGGATTTTTGATTTTAGCCCTCGAGGCTTCATTTTACCGCGGGAAATCCAGGAACTAGAAATGGAGGACAAGGCAATGAAGATTGTACTAGGTAATGCTTGTGCTAGTGCTAGTGATTCCACTAATTGTACACCTCTGTGGATTTGTAAGCCGTTGGGTGGCTCGAGTGGCCATCAGATTGTTGTGCTAAATGACCTGTCTCAACTTGTCCCACCAACGGAGCCGTCCCTGTCATCATCATCATCCGTCGTCGTCAGGATCGTTCAAGAGTACATCCGGGATCCACTCCTCATTTCCGGTCACAAATGGGATTTGCGTCTGTACGTGAGCATCACGGCCCTCTCTCCCCTCACCATCTACGCCTACCGGGAAGGCCTCACTCGTTTCGCCATCGAGCCCTATGACCTCAATGACCTCTCCAATCCCTTTTCTCACCTCACAAACAGCGCGATTGGGAAATGTCACCTGGATTTCTACAAATATAAGCCAGTGCTCGGTCTCGGATCCAAATGGACCTTTGGAAAATTGAGAGGGTACTTGAGGGCTCGAGGCTATTCGGATTGGTTCATGTGGAAGCGAATAAGCAGTATCCTTCTCCTCACGATCCTTGGGGAAGTTGAGACGGCGGCTCAATTGCCCATTCCAAATCCAACTCATCGAAATCGATTCGAATTCTCGGGTTTTGACATTTTAATCGATTCGGATCTGCGGCCTTGGCTCTTGGAAGTGAATTTGAATCCGGCTATGACACGGGACTCGGATGTGGATGATCAGGTCAAAAAACCGATGCTTCATCAACTGTTTGATCTGATTGGACTGCCGGATAAGCGAGGATATTCGGAGGCATCAACTTGCCCGCCTCCTCCTCCTTTGAATTTGAATGAACAACAGGAGGAAAGTGGCGATTGGGATTGGGATTCGGATGATGATGCTCCGGGACAAAGTGGCGATTGGGATTCGGATGATGATGCTCCGGGACAAAGTGGCGATTGGATCCGGCTCTTCCCGTTTGACTCGAATAGCTTTCAAATGAGTCGGGATGGTCGACAGGAATTGAACATGAGCAGGATCGTGCGATCAATACAAGATTATTTGGAGTTTGCGCAGGGGATATTTGAAAGTGAGTCTCGTCTCCTCGCCGATGATTTCTATGATGCCCGACTCAGGGAGAAATTCAATTGGACCACCCCATTTTGGAGTCCCCCAATTGAACCTTTTAAAATATAACATCAAAAAATAAACAAATGTGGATATCAATTCATATTTAACATTATAAATATCAAAGGAAATTATTGGATACAATTTCACCAAAAACCCACATCAAAAATACAAATAATTGGAATTTCTTTATTTTCCATCCTCATCTACATAATTCATTCAGTATATAAATATTTATATTGGTCATGCACTTCCAAATTAAGTCCATTTAATAATTTGAATTATGACCAGATATTTTTAGGTATGTGGTCCTGCATGGGGGCGTCCGTCCCGGCCGAGTGGGACGCCCGCCCCGTTTATATTATTGGGAGAAAAATAAAATCTATATTGGGAAAATAATATACATTTGCTTTTTCAAAAGTTTATTGGGAGAATAAAATAGATCCTTTGTGAATTATTATTAAAGTTTGAAAATATTGTAGAAATTGGTCCAACATTCTTTACATTGAGCAATCCGTTGAGGAAAAACAGACAAACAAACAAACACATGATGAGAATGAATGAGCGGAATCATTCTCATTCATTCAACGCAACGACTCGGTCCGTCCGAATTCGGGCATTCGGGGAAAACACGGGAAAATGCGTCGTGGCTTCTGTGCCTTTTCTCTCCATTGGAATTGTGCGTATAGTATATCGTGAAAGTACGCCTTTCTCTCTTCCTTTCTTTTCTCTTTCTCTCATATATACGCACATCCGAACTCACAACATTCACAACGCACACATGCACGCAGCTCAAAAGACACATCACATTTTCCGCTCACATCTTTTCACAACGCATTTCATATAAACACATTTTACGCACTTTCCCCTGTGTGGACGTTTCACATTGATTTCCCATGCACTTAATTTCTAAACGAAAGTGAAATAAAATGTGGACTTTCAAGTCAATTGAAATGACTGTGGAATTTGAGACCTTTCTTTGAGTTTCGAATTTGCTTGTGGGAAAAATAAAAAGGACATGGACATGAGTGGACAAAAGGGAAGGAAAAGTGTGGGATTGTGGACTTCCGTCATTGGTTTGTCCTTGTCCACGTTTTTCCTCGTTGTTGATGGGAATCCGGTGGTGATTGGGAAATGTCAGGAGATGAAGGCTTTGATTCGAGAACATTCGCTGGAGACTCCGTTTGAGGGGTCCATCGGCGGGATTTTTGAAGGGTCGAATGGACTTTGGGATTACAGCGGGCATATTCAACTCATCAACGATCACACGATTCGACTCTTCAATTCCGGCCACATTTGGAATTCCCTCGTTCGTTATTCTCTAATTTACTATAATTCCAATATAAAATCCTCTTGTATATTATTTCCCACTCTCAAAACAAAACTGGTAGTCAATATTAATAGTAAAGGAATTCCTTTGTGTTTGTCTCTTTTTAAATAGCCCGCGCAGATGCTGAATTGGGAAATGGAATTTTCATTCAGGATATTCCAGCAGTCGTCCATTCCCCTATTAAACAATTCCTCCGCACAACAATCTGAAGAGCCTCAAATCCAACTCATTTTCTCTTTCACCGAGGACAAACTCAAATCCTTGGGTGATCCACAACAAAAACAAAATGATCTGCGCATTTCCCTGTTTGCGGCGGGAAATTGTTGGGACAAAATTCGGGGGACTCGAAAGGGCCTCTTCAAAATCCATCACAAACAAAACCAGCTCACCCTCTCCGCCAAAATGTTGGACGCTCAAGAAGGGAATAATCCGGACGGAGATTGGGCCGTCTGTTTCCGAGACGAGCGGGGAATCCGAATGGATCCGAACCGGAAGTCACCACTCCATCATCACTTTGGACTCTCCGTTCGCCCTCCCTTATTTTCCAAATCTTCCTCTTCCTAGCCACAGGAGAATGAGAACTTTGTGGACATTTTCCGAGTGAGCACTTATGAATTGGAGTCTCCGTCATCTTGCGAGGAAAACGAGGAGGAGGACGAGGAAAATGATGAAATTCATCCGATAATTGATCGAGCATTAGAACGGGGACAAAATGAACAAATTCATGAGATGCGGAGGACCCGGGAATTGAAGTTTCTTGCCATGTTCTTGCCACTTCCGCTCATTGGCCTCATCATCGTTTGGGCTCTTTGTATCGTCGGGCTTCGAAAGTCGTCCGACGACGAAAACAGCAGCAGCGATTCCGACATTGACGACAAAGAGAAGAACAGCAAAATAAGCTCTCAGGAGCTCTGGCCACAACACCTACTCTGAATTCTTCTGTGAATCCGACATTCAATAGGATTTTATCCTATTATTTTCTTATACTTATTCTTAGTAATTTCCTCATCATCTTCTACATTTGCATATTATGAGAAATATAAATACAAAAGTTTACATTTTACCTATATAACAATCAAAATTCGTGTTTTGTACGTGGTGGATTTTTAAAGTTGAATAAATAATTTGGAGTATTAATTGAATTGTAAATTAATTGCAGCAGGAGATTCACTCATTCGAATCTCAAATCACAACAAAACAATCCCTCGCCTAATTATTTACCGTACAATTTCATTTTAATTGCATATAGCGACGAGAGAATAGAAAAATTAATGTGAAAATCCTTGCGGTGAATCGAGTCATGGGAATTTTATTGTCAGTGTATGGAATGATGTGAATGCGAAAGGACCTTTTCTTCCACAGCTTTTCTCTCCTTTTATTCAACTTTAAAATGTAACATATTAACGGACGGAGGAATGAAAATGAATAATTAAAGTCTTCACACATCAAGTGAATGTAATTTGTGTGTGGTGTGTGTGGGTGGATTGTTTGTGATTTGTAATGAGTGAACAATGAACAAAAGAATGAATTGGTTATAATATTATATCGTTATAATTCCTTGTTGTTATCATTTCCATTTGGGCCCATAAATGTCTTGGGGTAGTTCCTCGTCGTTAATGCCGGATTTGATGCCGGTGAGGACGCCATTCGTGAAGCCTTTGCTCCCTTCCACCAACCCCGACAACAAATTCCCACCCGTTTTCCCCGCATTCACTATCCCCGCAGAGGCCACGTCCGAAATCCCTGTGGTATATGATGGAGGAAGAAAATAGAAAATCATCACATCAAAATCAAAATCCCATCATCATCATTTTTAAAAGTCGTCACACAAACACAAAAGACGTTTTATTTGTATTTGCATTTTTATTTTTATATTTGAATGTCACCGCGTTTTGTCTCATTTGTGTATATATGTCGTTCGTACCGGAGACCAAGTCCACGCCGGCAACGATTTGAGCTCCCGTGGCGGACACCATATCGATGAGCCCATCAAAAATGGGTGGGATTGTGCCGGCCAGAGTCGAGCCCGTCGCCCCCGCCGTCTTCACCAGCGTTGTCAATAAACTGAGGACGACGGCAATCAAGTCACCGAGTGTTTCCAGCCCCCGTTTCACCGCCACCGCCGCTGTCCGCACCGCCTACAATAAAATCCACATTCAAATTTCCTCATCATCATTATACAAGAGGAAATATTTACTAGAAAGTCAAAAGCTTACGGCTGGGACGGATTTGGAAGTGGTCTGAGCAACTTCGCCAGCTGCTTCAATCGTCTGCGCCAGAGTGTCGAAAATCCCAACGAAAAGGGGCTTGAGAATGGAGAGCTCGTAGACGGGAAGCATCGTGTAACTAATATATATGTATGTAGGATATTATTTAAACCAAATGCCAAATCCCACTTAAAGGAGGGGTTCCACAATATGTACGCTAATGTAAAAAAATCGACCGACAGCCTCGCTGATTTTTTTATATGTTGTAGCCCATGTCCAAATACATCATATTCTGAATTTT
>JAIUND010002832.1:0-19445 GCA_034699125.1 Gisinianus flammeolus | reverse complement strand
TCATGCTTTTAAAAAAATGTTGAAAAAAGGTGGTATGTTGTGGGATGGGATGGGACACGAGGACTATTTTAATTTTGTGATGGGATGGGATGGGATGATTTGAAAACCGACCGGTATGCGATGGGATGGAATATCATTCTGTTTCGTGGGATGGGATGGGATTGGGATGAGAAAATTGGAAATCGCTCATGCCTGCTGTTCTGTACGTTTTTTCTCTATTTCACTACACCATGTGAAGTAGGAACAACCCTCGAGCAAGACAAGAAAGAGAGAGAGAGAGAGAGGCAGAGGGAGAGAGAGTCCTCATAATTTCTTGATATCACACTGGATGCACAAATTCTGATACATACGTTGACTTTCACACACACTCTTACGCCCGAATAAATAGTCTACAAATTAGTTTACACGGATCTCTGGACAACTTTCGTCACTTTTCCCATAATTATAATTATCCACTCGACAGTTCAAAGGAAATTTTGGGTGTGTATAGTCAAAGTGAAAAAGTGATAAAGAATCCCAAGTTCAGAACGAGAATCCGGAGTACACTTTAAATATTCTCTTTATTCCCTCCTGACATCCTGACGTCAGTTAAAAGTGGTGGAATTAGCAGTATGTATAAAATATAAATATATATACCGTATTCTACAGATAATAATAATGAATCTTGCATGTAATTACGACTCGATTAGCGAGTTTCTATAGATAGAAACTCGCAATTTTAATTCATAAAGTCTGACATAAAGTACTCTATTGAATTTTTCACGGCATTTCAGCTTACTTTTATCTCGATTTCAACATGCATCGAAATCCAAATATTATATTTACGGCCACACGTGTGGAGATAAACTCAGTTTCCCTGTTGGCATAAGTAATAAGTACAGAGACAGAGACAGACAGGAGGGTCTCCCGTTCTAATTTCTTCTTCTAAAAAAAAAGGTTCATAATGAGAGATTGTGATTGCGAGTCGGCTGTTGTTGTTATTACTGATTTTATCATTTGATTAATGGTGTCAGCGTCCAAGTCCAAGTCCACGTCCACGTCGCTCGTCCAAATGATTAATAAATACGCTTGATCTTTAATTAAAACGTAAGACTATCCATCCTTTTTTTGACAGATTACCCTCAAATAGTCCAGATACAGATACATAATACAGACACCATGTACCATTGATTAAACATACAATTCCATTTCCTATATCCTCATTTCTTCTTGTTATTCCGTTGATGAAATGAGTCACTCAAGCTTTAACTAAATGCTCATAATTTCTACACTCACGAGTTGTTCAGTTTTCCAGTGAAATCATTTCCGGTTTTTAATCAAACAAAAAATTAAATACTGAAATAATTTTTTTAATAAAAAATCGGGAAAAGATATGAAATGGCTGGACAAGACGTCATTATTTCAAGCTTTTATTAAATAAACATAATCCTGGATATTGATGAACGTGAATAGATAACAGAGGGAAAAGGGGAAGAGAAACGTTGAACATGTTTTTGTTGGTGGTTCATGTTCATATGGATCAAAAGGAAAAGGGGAGTTATTAGTTTCCTATATTATATACGCTGTCTGTTTTCTACATTGTATCCTCCGTTACCTATTCCACAATGACAATATTTTCATGGAGCAACTTTGTTCATGACGGAGGATGTAAATATTGTAAATAGAAATGATAATCTTCATGTCAGTATTGTCATTTTCTCGTCTCGCCTTTCATCTAATATTTTCCACCATCCAGCCAGCCAGCCACCAAACCAAACCAAACCAAACCAACGTGTGTTGTATAAAACTTTTGAAAGGGCGACAACCAGTGATGAGCTCCAGCTCCAGCACCCAACACACACACACACACACGAAATGACAGTGACGGTACACAGATATTACATATGCACATTATGTAGTTTGATGACGGCAAGACATAGTGTATTCACTTAATCCACCAAGCCATGATTTATGACTCGCGCTATATTACTAAGTTGGCTCCGTCCGTAGTCCGTTCCATCATTACTCTCTCTCTCCTCTCTCTCTTTTCTCTCTCTCTCTCTTCTTTATTATATTAAGCCTTTCCCCGCATACACATATTATCACTAAAAAGACTCGGATGTGTCTCAACTTTTGCATTTTACCTTCAGTATACAAAAACAAGTCAAATTACATGCGAGATATGATGCACCAAAATGTCACACCTCAAATCCCACCTCATATGATGTTAACTGTGTCGCCAATATGTTTTCTCCATGTTTGACGAGATGAGTTTTCTCAGAAACTCGAACAACTCGACGATTTCTTCATTTCCCAATTGAATTGCCCGATTGATTTTCAGTTCACAGGTAAAAGCAGACTAGAAAGGACCAAAGTCTGTGAAAAGTGAAAACTATACACGCAATTGTTTTTGTATTTATTTAAAGTTTTGCTACTTTTTGATATAAAACAGAGGAAAGAGGAAATCTGAGTTAAATGAAACTAAATTATTATAGAATCTTATCCCAAGATAAATAATGTGTAAAAAAAACTGTCTGTCCAATGGATGTCCCATAAAAAAGAAAGAGACACGATAAAAAAACAAAACATCCGCAAAAATTCCTTGACTGGATTAAGTATGGAGTACAAGTACAAGTACAGAAGGATATTAAGCATGTTTAATGTTAGAAGTGATAGTTTGAACGAGGTGAGGGGAAACGTAAGAAGACTTTAATGATCCATAATTTAAAATTTGTAGAATCCCTAGTAGTAGGGATTTCCTACATTCATTCTTTTCCTTCATCTGGAATTCAGAATCCAGTTTCAAAACGGGAAACAAGAAAAAAGTGTGTACGAGTAGAATTAAAATTCTGCATTGTAAATCGTAACTTTAATAGACATAGAGAATTACAAACACAAAAAAAATTACCTATTCAAATTATTACGGGGCTTGAAATAGCTGAAATTCAATGACTGGGAGTGTGGAAAACAATGCATAAATGTTCGGATTTCACATTCCATTCTTCTGTTTTGTTTTCTGGCTCTCGTACAAAAATCCGCGTCTACAATTCACCCCCATCTGATTTATCTGTAAAAGAAACATTCTGAAAGAAAATCCTTTGCAATCAAAGACATCAGACATTGAAGAAGAAATCCACTGCCAACAACGCTAAAAACTCCAATAGGAAATCTGATTTTGAGTAAATAAATCAAATGCAAAATAAACATGTACAAATGTCGAATATTCGTATAGGATTTTGGAGATTTTGGAGAGAGAGAGAGAGAGAGAGAGAGAGAGTCGTCGTTGAAATATGATAAAAAATGAGACATGGTTTTCATTAACTTGAGGACAGGAAAAATTCCATTTGTATATTTATTTATTCATTGGGCATTTTATATGCAGAGTCTAATTTTTTTGATAAGTTTAATTTTTATAAATCAAAGTGCGAGGGAGTGAGAGTGTAGAGATGGAATATCGTAAGTACTTAGTTTATTATGCATACTGTTCGTGTTCGTGTCACAGAGAGAACGAACTACGAAGAGTGGAGACGGTTGAGGAGTGGAGCAAGATTGATCATATCACGGAAAGCTGGCTAGATAAGTCAAGTCAAAGAGAGCTGTCTTTGCCGTCTTTGGTCTTTGGACAAAAACTCATCCACATTGGTTCCTTTTTACTTTTACTAGATACTCTCTACAACTATTCAAGATAACCCAGAACCCAGCCAGCCAGCCAACGTCAACGACGACAACGACGTTTTTTTGTTTCATCTCCAGGCGCTGACTTCATCATCATCATAATCTTCTCTTCTCCTTGTTCATTCTCATCATACGGAGATAACTCTCTCCTCCACATCCCTTTACACGATGAGACGATGACGATGGCTTTAGGAACAAGAACAAGGCACAAGATTGCGATTGCGATGGCACGAGTACATATCTGTATACTTATATATATTATAATACTGCAGACTACATTTTACTATCTCTTCCTCTTTCTCCTTTTCACCAAATTTTGCTTACTTGACTCTTTCCGTTCTCATCAACACGTTTTTCATTCATCTACATCTGAATAGCCATTAAGAAATTAAATAGTTTGACATTCTCCGTGTTCCCTTTTTATCTGTAGGCACTCATTTTTCTCCTAATTAACAAAAATGAATGAGTCAGTCAATTGTGTGTACCTGTCAAGTCCTTCGTCCTTGTCATTGTCGTTTCGTTCGTGTCGTTCGTTCATTCGTTGTCGCTATCGAAACTTTCCCGTTTCTAGAAAAATAATTTCCCCCTTCTTCAGACTTTATTTTTTCCTCTGCTTGCTCAAAAATTTATATGGAATATCATTAAAAATACGTCATTTATTTAATTCCATGTCTTGTAACTACAAAATACCATTTTTGGAACACAGCTATAAGCACTTTTTCTTCAGTTTAAGATATTCATTCGCTCCTACATAAAATGACCCTTTACAATTTCGCCTTGAGAGTTGACACGAAATTAGTTGAGAAGAGATCATTGCACAACACATGCAACAACTGCAATCATTTACTTTTTCTTTTCTTTTCAAACATTATCTTTTGACAAAAGAAAAGTTGGCAGATAGTTGTTTGAAAAATGTTAGGAAAATCTTGCTTGCTTCTTGTTCACTAAAAAGTAAAAAGGCATGACTGATGACTGAGAAATGAAAGAAACGGCCCACTAAAAACTAGTAAATACTTGTAATACATGAATGAAATTTCAAAGACTCGGGGGATCAAACAATTTGTTTCTTGTATTCGTAATCAGTGATCTGGAATTGACGAGATGCAGTTCATTTATCTCGATCGCATCCGGATTGTACATGTGGAAAGGAATACTCGCAGCCTGATTTGTAAATAGTTTTCAACACAAATAATAACAGGCAACAAATGCGGTTTTACCGCACGTAGAAAAGGTAGATCAAAGAATACACTTCCGGTTTTTAATAATTAAAGAGTGACTAAAGGAGTGCAAAGCTTATGCGACTATGCACAGACAGGTAGGACATATTTGATGGAAAAGATATAGAAAATCGATACATTCATGCCATATAGCAATTATGCTCAGCATATATTTACGAAATAAGTTGGGTACATCGGCTTTGTTATAGTTATAGGTATAATAGGTATCTACTATCCACAACATTAATTCTGCATAATGTATGTAGAATGAGCTCAAAGTCTTTTTTCAATGTACAATATACTTCCTGTAATTTGGCTACTTGTGTGAACGAGCACACGGGCATATTTGATTGCCATTTTATAATAAGATGAAAGCAAAAAAGGGAAAATCATGTTTTGTTAGAAAATGATGCATTTACCGTGTGGGTTCCCATTTCTTCTATACTTATACAAGGAAACATTAGGATTGAGTTGCAAGTCTAAACACAAGTGGATAGATACACAAGTAAAAGAGTTGAAGGGAAACATGATACAGTTTGTCTTTGATTTCGATTATGAATTTCATTTTATTTATTTATCATTCATCTTCTGCGTCTTTTATATAGTAATTATTTACTTCATAATATTTTATGTATGTATGTATGTATATGCATATCAAATCCTACATTGTACGTACATAAGTCAGAATCATACAATCGTTTTCTCATATTTTTACAAATTAATACCATGTCATTCACAATCAGAACAAAATATATACAGAGAGAAAGTACAAATTAATCAAAGAACGAATAGCGTTTTCATGTACATGTAGGTATATGTACTTAATTTACAACTGTCCAGGATGTCAAAGTCAATAATAATAATAAGATAATAATAATAATTCTGATTCAGACGAACTCACGAATGCATTTTATGTTACTACTGGTTCCATTATTAACTTTTGTTACTAAATACATGTCTCGGATTAGTTGTGACAAAATGCATGATGTACCTTTTTCTATTTTCGCTCTTCCAAATACTTTATAATTGATCTCTCTGTTCTAAATTAAATCTGGCATTTCTTTGATTGTGGAATACTTACGACTGTACACGTATGTACATTGTTACAGGCCTAAAAAAACAAATATTTGAGCAATTTGATATATTATTATTTATTTTGTGTATAAATCTATAGAGTTTACACCTATACTGTTCTGTACTGTGGGGGTCGGTTGGTGTACATTGTACATACTTATACTTGTCAACACAATGTCAACGAATGAACAACGAATTATTGTAAAAATGCGTTTTATTTTGGCATTTTCAGTAGTTCTTTTTTTAAATATAGTCTAGTTTACACTGTAATTTAGCATATTATTCGTAATTACATGTATCTTATCATTCAATTTTATGTTTATTAAGTGTATATATATTTATCAATAGTACATACTTATTTATTTCGCATATGAAATACGATACTAACGATACACAAAAGGAATTGTTTTTTTTTAATATCCAAAAAAACCATCTGCGCTTCCGATTTTGACTAAAAAAATGTTTAAATCTACTCGTAAAACTATTAAGTAGTACTTATGTATATATTTTGATGTAGATATCACTATAAGGATTATTATTATTACAGTAAATCTTTTTTTCCCTTGAAATGAAACAAATAGTTTAGCTAAGGCTTTGTAACATCTATGTATAAGTATGTATGTATGTATATAAATAGATAAATACAGACGTACTTAAATACGTTAGTGAATAGAAAATGGACATGCGTAAACTCTGTGCCCAACCACTTTTATATTATAAAGATGTATGTAATACATACTATATTATGTATTGAAGATTGAAGTTAGAATTATTGTAAGTTTATATAGGTATATATTTAATACCAGAGACAAAGGTGAAATTCTGAATTTGAAGGGGTACTTGTACACAATCAATGCTTTCTCGCACCATTTCATTTTTTTCTTGTATATATAGATAATAATATTGGAAATTTTTTTTTACGAGGATAGAAAAAGCAGCTGCATACGTAAAAAGTCATCCAATTCCCATATTAATTTCAATTTCTCAAAAGAACTTTCATTCGCATTCGCTACTTTTGTGTACACAAACTACTAAAAAAAAGACTCGGGATTATTTACTCAAGTCAAATAGGTAAAGGGGAAAAGTATACGACAATAATTTAATGGGATGGATTGGAATGACTGTGGAAAAAAACTACTAGTGAATCATAGTTTTGTTTACATAGGCTTTACTTTCAGTTTCAGTTTATTTAACTAAAAGATTTTTTGTGGTATATTGTTCTTGTGATTAATATTAATATACTAATGTAAAATCTATATGCATGGATATAATGTATGTATGTATAAATAATATGTGTTTATTTGTACGTCGTTTTTCAGACTTGACTACTCGACTTAAATTTATTAGGAAATATAAATGTGTACAAACACACAAATAAAATACGTTTGCCATTCGGCTCACAATCAGTACAAAAAAGAGAAGAAAATCATTATAATCGGTAATATAGGTATAGGTAGGTATACATATCTGTATTTGTAGAAAGGATAAAGGAATTATTAATTTTCCATCTTATGCTTAATGTATTAAGAACTAGAACTAGAAAGGAGGAGAAATGAACTGAACACGACAAAATGGGATTTGAATGATTTCTCTCTCTCCAGTATTTTCCATTTTCTTTCGTTCTTTCTACAGTGTATATTACTGTATGTACATAGAGTTCTACACTGTCGAGTGTAGACTGTAGAAGGGAAACAAAACCATACAAAACCTTGTTCTTTGCATTCGTTCTTTCTGCCTCTCTCCCTGTTTTCCCCCGCAACGGTACCCTTCACACGCGAGAATGATTTCTCACAAGTATATTTATCACGATACTAAAGATTTAATTAAAAACTAATATACTTATATGGTATAATTTCTTGGTTGGGGTTCAAATAATCTCTGTTGTACTCGTAAGTATAATAATAATAATAATATATTTCCCATTATTATTTGAGGAATAAACGAAAAAGAGAGAACGGCACAGCAGACTGGAATACAAAAGGATTCAAGGAATTAGGGGAAACAATCATGTGTATCGGTATTCTGTAATCTGCATGTATGTAGGAGGAAGACAACAGTACTGAACTGAACTGAGTAACTGAGTAGAGTACTAACTGTGTGTACAGCATAGCAAATAGCAAATAGACTGTGTAATAGACAGTGTACATATAGGTCGAGAGTGCACAAGACAGAAACATAATGAATTCTTCTCTATACATTCCCCTTTACTGCCTGGAACTGAGCGATCACAAATTGATGTCCTCTTTTTTCCCCTGCATATATAGCTGTTGTTTTTTTACGTGTGGTTCCTGCTTTTGTTTACATTATACCCCCCCGTAAGTCGTCAGAGATGTGTAGTCTTAAATCAAGTACAACGTTCAATTCACAAACCGTTAAAGACTCTAACAAAATTGCGAATGCAAATGGAATAAACAGCAGCTCCATGCAAAAAAAAATAACAAGAAAAAACCCATCTCAGGAAATAATCTCGTTTTTTTTGTATCTCAGTTCTCAGTTCTTAGTAAATGTGGCCTCTAATACAGTCTTTGCACAAAATGAAGCTGGAAGAATTGTGTAATCATACAAATAAAATGAAATGCTCATACTCCAACTATATAAAATAAGTATATATAAATGAAAAGTCCTATTCAATAACATTATGTACTTTACTTAATTGCTCGTGAATTTGGATACAGAAAAGGTTAATTCCTATATTTACGTCATACTTTGTAATGACTCGTTTTTTTTCTCCGTTTTTGAGGGAAACGAAACTATACAGACAAAACAGATGATTAATCAGTAATGTCAATACAATTCCTGTTACAATTATTTTTTTACATGATTTGTAGGTTTTATATATATGTTTTTTCAAATTAATTATATAATAAAATATCATTTAAGATTAAGTTAAGTCGATGGTTATGTATAAGTTATTACATATAATGCATGTACAGAGATAGAGGGATATAATACGTGTATAAAAACAAGTTATAGTCATATAGGCGAGGAAAAAATATTCAATAGTTTCAAATTGAAGAGAAATCTACAGCTACACTAACTCTATATATAGCATGAATATTGTAGTGTATCTGAAAGTGTAAAAATCTGAAACTCTGATAAGTTATTTACTATATTTTAGAAGAATAACTAACAGCTATATTATTTTCTCGTCATCTAATATAATATATACCTGGTATCTAAATATTATCATTACTTATTAATAATATAATTAATATAATACGTACCTCTAGATCCTAAATAGATAATAGAAATGTTGTAAGAAAAGTGTTTTTTTTTTGTAAAAAGTTGTTGATGCCCTCGTATTGACATACATGTACTGGGAAGGACTGATACAATCGTTTGTTGTACGACAACTAAGCTCGGAACGGTGAACAGGAGAGTTTACAAGTTTATTATAACAACGTCATAATAATGAATACTCAACAAATAATAATAATCATAATATTCCTAAAATATAGTCAGGGATCCAACGAGTTCATAGTTAATTAATTAATCAACAGTTGAGTTGATTATTATAGTTGGACAGGTAAGCAGAGATGTGGTAATCAGAATCTATTAAATATTAACGATCTCTCGTTCCTTCTTCTAGGAATGAATAAATAATGATTATTCAACGTTACAAAACACAAAATAAGTTTCTGTGGAGTTGGCTGGAGCGGGAACCGCACTATATATAAAGTAAAACCACTGAAAAAAGTCTCTCTCCTTTTCATAACTGTACAAGAGTTGAAGAAGTAGCATAGTCATACAATAGAATACATAATATTCCGTACCATGTATATACTTATGTACGCGCGTTGACACTCTCCTCAAAGTAAACACACATGGTTATTGTTACTACACTTTTTTTGTCTGTGTATACACAACACCAAACAATAAATTATAAATAACTTAATTAAGAACATCTATTCACCGTAAAAAATAAGTGGGATGAAAATTGAATTTTTTTGCTAGAGTTCCGTAATCGGAATCGGTTTGACTAAAGGCTGATGTTGAGAGTACGGGAAATGCATTTGAAGATTATGGTCTGGTGAGGCGTACATGGAAGGTGGTTGTTGGTGATGAGCCAATCCATCATCGCCACGGGGTACATGAAGTGTTGGATAATGAGGATAATTCATATTTAAGTTCACATGTGGACTTTCATACTCATTGTAATGTCCATATTGTCCATTGTGATGTAGTGGATGTTGTTGTTGTTGTTGACGCTGGAGGCTACGCACACTATTTTGATGGTTAGCTGGATGTAAGAATGTCGCAAACTCTTCTGGATAAGGAATGCGTTCTTTCTCCGCTGATGAGATCACAGAACTTCGATTTTTACGTGCTCCAGGTCTCCGAAATATACATGTTTTACATGTATTTTTAATTCGGTCATGGTATCTATACAGGAGCCAGAAGAATAACACTAGAAGAATGATGGCCAAGGCCACGGAAACACCGAGAATTGTCTTTTGCACAGGACCATTTAGGTAACAATTCAGGTTTTTGTCCGACACGGAAGTGATCCTTTGTTCTCTCAACTCTTGTGGTTCTGAACATACGACGAATGTGGAGGCATTCTTAAACTTGTCCTCCAACAGTAAATCCCTCAACCAAAATAACTCACAAACACAATGAAAATTATTTCCATCGAGGTGTAATGATTTCAGGCTATGCCAATTCACTAAATTCTCTGGTAGACTTGTCAGGCCGTTGTTCTGTAACCATAAAAATAAAGAACATTTATAAATATAAAATATGGTCATTAAGTATATGATGGAGTACTGACTACTGACACATTTACTGTCAAGTACAAAAGAAAATTCATTTAAAAGAGTAAACAAAATAGTAGGTATACATAATTTTAATTGTGCATTGTAGTGATTGATATTTACCATTAAATTGAGATTCTTTATGGTCTGTTGATTAAAGAGTTTGGGAGGCAGGATAGCCAATTTTTTTCCTTTTGATATTTCAATATTTTCCAAATCAAAATTAGAAGCAAAAGCATCTTTATCAATTAGTTGTAATTCGGGGGCACCATCCATTTCTAAAGTCTTCAGTACTCGAAGTCCTTGAAAAGCATTGCCTGCGAATTGTTCGATAGGATTCCTTCCGATTTTCAATATTTCCAATTGAGCCAAAGGAGGAAATGCAATTGTTGGAACACTTGTTAATTTATTATCAGCAAGAAAAAGTTTTCTTAGTACATTCAATCCACGGAAAGCGTATTGCTCAATTGTATCAATTTTACATCCTCTCAAGTCCAACGTGAGTAAATTTTTGGCTGCAGAAAACCCATCGTTGTTTAGTTTTTGAATAGAATTCATACCAAGATTTAATTCTGCCAAATGAGGCATATAGTTACTCGCCACAAAATTACCACCACTTCCACTATTTATAACACTATTTTTTGAAAACACATCCGGAACACGAGTTAGTTCATTACGATCAATTTTAAGTGTTCGAAGATTTCCTAAACCAATGAATGAACTAACATTTAAAAATTTGATTGAATTTTGTCCAATATCAAGTTCTTCCAAATTTGGTGTGTGAGCGAAAATCCCAGGTTCAATATTCTCCAAGAAATTCTCTCTCAAATCCAGTAGAGCAAGAGCATGGAGTCCGGATCCAAATGTTTGATTTGAAATATGTGAAATTTTATTGGAATTCAATTTTAATTGTACAAGTTTGGTTTGGACACTAAAACTATTGGGCATGATCTTGACCAAATGATTTTGAGACAAATCAATGAATTGAAGTTGATGATAAAATGAAAATCCCGTGTCAACACTTCGTATTCTATTACTCTTCAAGTCAAGACGTTTCACAGATGGATTCAACGTGATGGGCACAATGTCTAAATTTGCTTGGAAACATTCCACCAAAAGTATGTCATCATGACACTTGCAACCGATTGGACACACGGCTGAAGTCAATGACAAGGTAGCCAAAAACACAATCAACACTTGCTTCATTTTCAGATATTTCCCCATTTTCTCCAGTCTTCTTTCTGTTTACACACACAGAGAGGTTTTTGTGTTTATTCTGCTTCTTCAAATGGCAAATGAACAGTAACAGCTTTCAAATGATCCATCTGGAATTAACAAAAACAAATCATCATCGTCATTATAATTTATCTCAAGTTTATATTGCATAACATTTTTCGACACATAGAAATACCAACTACGATATCTCATTTCTTTTTTATCTACTTCAGATAATATTATATCTACCTACTTACATACTAATATTATGAATTCAATTCATTATTACTCATCCTCATAATATAATCACATTTACATTCAGCACGCTGTAAAATCTCTAGCTTGTGAGTCACTTGTATTAATAATTGTTATCACAATAAGTACGTGTTTTTGCTGGTCTGACATCAAAATAAATTATGATATTAAATTTTGATAAAATGAGTAAAGCAAGGCTCACGTCATAATCCTTTTCGAACATGATAAAATGTAAATATATTTTCTTGTCATTTAAAAAACTAGTACTTTGAACCACTAACGGAAATGCACACTTAATATTCCCACGAATTCAATACGAAATCCAGTTTTGAGAGCATTTAATAGCACTCTATAAAGTTTTATTACTTTAAATAAATTAGTTTAAATGCACAACTACAACTTTTTTGTTAACTGAAACTCGAATTATTACGCGCTCAATCGCGATCAGTCAATTCATCGAATGTTGGTCGATGGTAACAAAAACATCGTTCTAAAAAATTTGTTTGATGTTAATCGGGTAATATGAATAATATGATGATCATAATTAATATTCTGACAAAATATATATAATTTTTATTGAAAAGAGAATGTAGCATAGCTTATGTGTACATAAACTTTACACTGACTGAAACTTGACACCACGTCAATTACATTAACTCATCAATGTTTATCATACTTAATGCGAATCATCGTCGTTAATTTTTTACACTCATGTGAATTCTCTAACCAAAATGAACTAAAACTGCAGCTCGACGTTCTCGTTTTTGACCAATTATACATGTATTTACAGATAGCCATCCGGTACTTAACTACCGTATATACTAGAACCCCTGGGGTTGTATTTGGAAATCTTATAGAACCTCAGGGGATGTATAGCAGGGTGGGGTTCTATAACAGTATATACGGTATGTCACAAAAAAAAACGAATCCATGTAAACTGCGATCTCAAACTATGTACATAGTACATACAGTGTACTTACAGTGTGTATGCAGATTTCCTGATATATTTTCTGATAGGTTTTCAGCATATAAGCCATGTTTATTACTGTGTTCATTCAATCACGTATCAAATAGCAGTATGAAAGTATGAAAAGTATGAAACGAACGAACACAGTCAGAAGCTATCGGGATCCTCATGACTTTCCCGACCCTCCTTTGAACTTTGAACACTGAAGAAATACGAGAACTTTATTCATACACGTCGAAAATTTGATCTATTTTAAAGTACATTCATCTGATATCAAGTTCATACTGGAATATTTATATTGCTACGTTGGACAGTGGACAGATGACGCAGGGAAATAAGCTAATTGCAACATTGTTGTTTGTTGTTTACTGTTTGCATAAATACTAAGTCTAATCTTTAGTAGATCCCAACTAATGACCAAAACTTACTCCTGTCCACAAGAGATCAAGAGAGAGATCTGTCCACGTGTGTCCGGCTACTGATATGTACGACACAGCAATAGCAACTAAATACAAATCCCTTCAACAACCATACTTACTGAAGAATAAAGAAAATCATCCTGAACTTTTCGTATCGTGCTTGAAAAATCAGAGGCGTAGTTAAAATCCTCACAGAGTGGACAAATTCCTCCATATTATCTGTATATTTATTCTGCACGGTAGTGTGTTGAAGAGTCAACACATGAATAAAGTTTCCATTACTTAGCAGATCACTCATAAATAAACGGTCCCCGTGTTTGTTTGAGTAATAAATTATGTCACGTCAGAAGTCAGAAGCTACTTTTATTTCTTCCCTCTACCTTCACACTGCCCCGTACTCACAACAATAATAATTACAGCACACCAACTCACGAAACGATATGATAAATAACTGATCACAAGTAATTTCATAGCGTAATTTCATACATACGATATGACTGGCTATTGTGTGTCATGCTTGACAGAAAGAAAAAAACAATGTACACAATTTTCTAAACAAAATACAACCCCATTTGCCAGTGTCAGTAGTCAGTATGTATTTACACAAAATTATACGATACACAAACTATAAACACTATTTTCTATATAAAACACTTTTACTTGGTCTATAAAACCCTGTACGAATTTCCATGTAGTCCAGCCAAGCCTAATAATAATAATAATAAGCCTTTGGAATTCCCTTACAAGGACAACGAATAAAGACAAAGCCATATCCTTATTGATCCAACTCGGGAATTTGCAAATCCAAAATTTATAACACGGATTATAATAATAATTATACAAAAGAGTAAGAATGAATGATGAAAATTCATTCATTCTCACACACAGATTCACGCTTGCACATACTTTAACAATATGATATTATTATTATAATGAGCTGGAGAAGTCGTGTGTAGTACTACGGAAAGTGTTATTAGTTGAAAAGTAATAACTTGTGACAGTAAATGACTACATGCATAGAGATGGAGAATCAATTGGAATAAACTATGGACGCAGTATGTGAATTCCATGGAGAGAGAGAAAGAGAGAACAGTCCGGAAGTGGGTGTTAGTTTAAGAATATGAATAATGGGAATAGCGAATAGCTTCCATGTGTATGTGTATCTATATGTGAATGCATTTCTAATTCTATTGCGTCCACCAACCCTGCTGTATTTTATTCATTCGACCCACCGAATGACTTATTACGTTTCCATTTAAATCAAAATGTACATGCTAGTCCATTCTATGCATAAAACAAGGATATATTTTCTATAATGTAGTGCATCCACAATTCCACATCCACAGGTCGAGTGATACAACTGTTTGTTGTATCATGGCATGGCATGGCATGAACTCATGTCATAGCTTTCCTGGCGTGATCGGTGCATGAGCACAATTCTATAAATTCTATAAATTCATTCCTTCCTTAACGCTTGCATCCGCGTCTGTGTAAAAAAAGCATGTGCATTATTTGTATATTGCACAGCCGAGTCAAAGTATAATGGAAACCCATTTTTCCCTTTTCTCCTCTGTTAACATTGTATAGAAATTCTGTAAAAATAGCCGAGTTGAAAGTTGTATGTAGAAGTAGAAGTCGTAGTCGTCCCATGACTGTGAGGAAACTGCAAACCCATTCATATAAAAATATCTATTTGATATTTTGATACACACCTAAAAACCGGGACTCGCACTACAGAAAAAAAGAGGGAAAAAACGGAGTACAATGCATAATAATACGACGAGTCTCGGGAAATGGAACTCCTCGACATGAAATATGAGCAAATCAGCACGTTTCTCCTCGACGCACCCTAAATAACATACACGTTCATTTTCATTGCACAGTGTAATGCAATATGTAATCTTTTTTCTTCTACTCCTCTCACTGTACAATACAATGCAGTGTACATAAAGAATGTGCATGTCTCGAGCTTATGTATTCTTTCCCACTTCCACTCTGACTTTCTCAGTCCTCATCTTCATCCTTCCGTAGATTCTCATTTCATTCTCTCTCTCTCTCTCTCTCTCAGAACAAAATGCTCAAAGGACATTCCCCATGAAAAAAAAATACACCGATCCCAAGTCAATATATCAAAATATTAATCTTCACACACTTTCCTTCATTTCCCCAACATCATTCATGTGTATCCTTATCCCTATACAATATACAATACATGCACCAGTCTTCACCATCATTACTTTTAACTGTAATGAAGACAATCATGACCCGTGGACACATAGAAAGTCTCTCCTTTCCACACTCACAACTATTTCCGTCTTGCAACTTACAACACAATACGCTCCAACACATAAATACTTTCCCTGACATTGAAACACTGTGCATAAGATATACATATACATACCGATCTCTGGAAAGTCTCTAAAAAACTGATAATCCCTTTTGACTTTGACTGTCCCATCAACCACAAACATCGCGTGTATCGAGTTTGTTTAGTTTAGTGCACAAATTATAATGAGACTTTAATTGAATTGTTACATTGTTAGTAAGCAAAAGTTAATTACATGTTTGAAGGAAGGATAGTAATTATGACAAGTATCTACATATTACCAACGACAAGGGCAAGGACGACTGTCTCGATGTCTATTCTCTCTGGCGGTACTTGCAACTGCACGAAATTACCCAGAGAGTTTTCCCACTCATGCCTCCGTAAATTACACCCTAATTATTAGTAATTATCTACCTACTACCATTGACATTGAATTCACATTGAATTCACCCTCACAGCCCTGTAATTAGCTGAACGGCAAAGGTATAAGTCATTTAGAATTCACCTATGGAAACTCCATCATTTTGAATTCAAAATACATACTTAAAATTATTTTTCTAATCAATCCCGTCCTTTTATGTACATATTTACTATTTACGGTACAGCCAAATGACAGATGTTGGCAAGAGTCATTTCTTTCCTATTCACTTCACATTTCACAGCAGCAAACATTGGACTCTAATCGGTCACCCTTTTATTGAGGAGGGTGAACAAAATTAATACCAAATTGCCTATTTAACAGATAGATTTCGCTCTCTCCAATTTCCTTTGAGACGACTGTTAATAAATGTAATACCAGTGAATGTGATAATTCAACGAACAGAATTGGGTAGATTCTTTCCATGCATTACTGGTATAAATACACACACATGTAGCATCTGAGTAAATCAAGCGAGTAAGTAAGTTTGCAGATTGTGGACGAAGAGAGGATCAAAAGTGGGAGATAAAACTTTTACGCATGCATACAAATAGTGTACATTTAGGCGTATTATGATACTTTCACAGCCACTATTTAGATTCGATGAAGGGGGGAGAGCAGGAGCAGGGAGAATGAAATGAAAGAGAGAGGAAAAAATCGTTTTTCGTTTTCATTGGGATTGGTGACTGTGACTGGGAAAGTGGAAGGAACAGGCGACTTTTGGGGCGAGGCAAGCGGCGAGGAAAGATCCACATCACGTCAACATTTATTTGATCATTTTGTCACGATAAGAAACATTTTTCACCATTTTTTCCTTGTCATATGGATTTTGTAACGGGAGAAGAGAGAGAGAGCAGAGCGACAGGCAACTGTCGTCTCGTCTACTACTCATATTTGTTTTGTGTCCTCGTCATTGGAATAATAATAATAATCCAATATTATATTATGGACAAACTGTGTGCAGTGTAGATTGTATATGCCCATCCACATTCACATTTCACATCTACACGTACATGTGAAATCTAGTAAGACGCACGAGTACGAGTTCTCTTCGTCACCTCTCTCTCAAATTTGGAAAATGAAACGACTTTTTTCCCTTTCCCTTTCCATACAGAATGGATTTTGACTGTAAACGTAAACGATGAAACGGCGAGAGACAACATAAATTGTAAATCGTCGATAGCTCTTTCTCAATAATCATACCGTTCCCTTTTTATTTCACTACTGAACTAACACCCACCAAAGTTTTTTCCTTACTTCATCCCAACCTTGACGAAAAACAAACAGCGATATCCACAATTTACTAAACTTGACTCCATTTTATGATATTTTATGCTTCTCTTGGTTGGTTTTTTTTTCGTTTGGATCACCGCTCATTATATGCAATCTATCAATGAACACAAAAAAAAACCGAGGTAGGGATTTTTGTTTCCACTCTTCAAAGCCTTCATTTCGTACATATCCAAAAGTCTTAAATTGATGGTTACTTTCGTCTTCCCTTTTCTCTCCCTCACCATTGCTCTTTAAAAACCGATAACGCACCCAAACTACAACTACAAATCAAACAAAGTTTGTGTGTTGGCTGAACACGCGTGGTATTAGATATGTGAAGTGAATATGCATGTGGATATGTGGATCATTACGCGTACAAAAAACAAGTACGAGCGTCCATATCATATGACCATCAGAGAGAGAGAGAGAGAGAGAGAGAGAGAGAGAGAGAGAGAGAGAGAGAAACTATGAGATTAACTCGAGCAAGTGCGTGTGTGTATTTATATTATATTATATGATAATCATATTAAGCTGAACATATGAGAAATGAGTCAAAGCTCATAATAAGGATACAAAATCCACATGAGTAACTACGCTGGAAAAATGAATAGCTGCTTAAATTCATTATGTTTTATATTATGCTAAAACTGGTTGAACCACAAAATAGAGCGTAAATAAAATTCAAACCAAAAGTCAACCGAAATGCAATGCAAAAGTAAAATGAAACCAAGTCAATACCTATAATTCACTTGTCAAACGCTTGATCGATCTTCTATTCCATTATTCATAATGTATATCTCGTGGATAATAATAAACGAGCAGAGAAAGAGAAAGAGAGAGAGACAGACTATAGCTGACTGAATCTATATACAAACAGGAGAGACACGTGATGTTATCCCCCGAGCCCGAAACCGAGACTGGTACTTTGTTTCACGCTCTCTCTCGCACTCCTGTACAGACTTTCAGTTTCAAACCACTAAACCATCTTTAATTTGGATACATGCCGAGATGGTCATATCATATACATGTACAATGTATGTACATATTCAGTATTCACCTACATGCATTGCCTGGTGCATGTTTTTCTCGAATTGAATTTCTTTGGAATGGGTTTGGATTTGGAGTTGCATGTGTGTGACCAGCAGTACTCACACTACTACTCACATTCACAGCAGTTAGAACTTACATTTACACAAGTGAAGTGCACATTCTCATGATGAAATAAAATAAATCCCTATTGCATGTCCTCACGGTTTTTGAATACTCTGGACATGAGTGAGCATATAAATAAATGCATATTATGACGTTTAAGAACGGAAGTCGAGCATAAAATATGCACACATTTCCTATTATCCTGCATAATAATTTGGAAGGGAAAAAACAACTACGTGTGTTTCATACATCATCGTATACTTCCAAGGAGTGAGAAACATTTTCTCATAAGCATTCAGCATTCCTACCCTTGTTTAACTAACAAGAAACTCTCGAGGAGTTTTTTTACATCGTGTCGTTGGAACTGTTTCCAGATAAAATACAGCAATATGCTAATTTATTATGTACCCGAATATTACACGTCATCAGGCTCTTGCTCTTGCCCTTCCCTTTGTTTTATATACACTCTAAAATCGTTCCTGCTCCACTAAATTTAAATGCTTCCTCAATGCTACGTTTTCCATGAATGGGAATTTTTTTAAAACAAACAGGAATGAAGACTGAAAATATAGATAACAAGAAGGAATGCAAACATGGAGATCATTGAAACCTTTTGCTGAACTTCACCAAAGTGAGAATCGACTGCATAAAACATGTCATAATGTAACTTCAAATAAAATGAATTCCTTTTACTTCATTATGGAGCAGAAGGAAAGGATTCT
>JAIUND010002831.1:0-19473 GCA_034699125.1 Gisinianus flammeolus | reverse complement strand
CGGAATTGGAATTTAGGAAAGCGCGAGCGGAGCGAGCGCAAGGAAATATTTTCAGTTTTCTGCATTCTCAGTTTTTTTCGTCATTTTTCATTTCTTTGCATACATGCGTACATATGGCTAGAACACAGACACACAACCCGTCGCGTTAGCGACGGGCACCCTGCTAGTATAAATATATAATGTATATAAATGACGTTCCACATCCACACAGCCTTTCCCACACAGCATCTTCAATGTTGAGAAAGGCTGTGGATAATAATAATGTATGTGGCTTTGATATTTCTCCATGTGGAATTTCTCTATATATTTAATTGCTCGGTGGCTGGAATATTGATACGTATAATATGTATACACAACATAACAGCTGAAACTGAATCTCCCGCCCACACCAAAAAAAATAAATAATTGTAAACATCATTCCTGATGTATTCGTTCAGCATCAGTGTGGGAACAAATATGTATAATATTCGCATAGTACAAATCACTGTATACACACGGAGTGTCCAAACCACAGGGAGCGGAGCATAACGAAAAAAAAAACTATATATGTACAGTATAAGCTGTAATAGAACCCCTGGGGTTGTATTTGAAAATGTTATAGAACCCCACAGTGGGGAACGTGAGAATTATGTATGTACTACAATGTATTTGAAATGGGCGCAGGATTTAGTCTCTGCAGACCTGTGGGGTTCTATAAGAGGGTGGGGTTCTATATCAGCTTATACGGTACATATAGTCTCATGCGTTCATAGCTTAAGTAATTGCATTAAATACTTGAGAAGGGAACGCGTTTCCTCATTTTGAACCAACATTTATAGATTCCCCCTATCGGCATGGAGTTAACCCAAAATTAAAATTTAATCAACCTTTTTAATTAATCCGAAAAACCCGAATTTCAAAGTAATGGATTTGGATATATTGTAAGAAATCTAGGTTCACAGGTTCAGATTCGGATTCCCCGTATTTTTTTTACCGCACAGGACCCAACAAAGTTGAACATAATTAAAAAACCCGGGTAAAATCCGGTATTCGGGAGCTTGTAGTTGTAGTCGGGTTTTAGCGATTATGATTCCAGAATCGAATTCCCATGATTTTGTATATCCCCCAGACCCAGAATCCTATAAGAATTTGGAGTTGGCTCAAAATCCCGGGTAAAACACAGAATTCTCGGGGTTCAGTATTCGGATTTATCAGAGTTTGTTGGACTTTAGATTCAAATTCCTCGACATTTTGTATAGGCGGAATCGTTCAAGAACAAAAGATATGTATTGGGAACACAAGTCAAAAACCCCGAAAAAAACCCGGATGAAACCGAAACGGGTGTTCCGATTACATGCTCATTTCCAAACTCATCCTGCCTTTTTTACGAGTACATATCGTCTGTTAAGTTCACAAACGAACTATAATTATTTTCCTTAATTTCGTTGACCTGCTGCCAAAGGTCAAATAGCTGGAGATGGAGCTGTGGGTCCTTTGACATGATTGTCTACCATGACCTTTTCTGTCACCCTGAATTTTTTCACAATTTGACCCACAAAGACGGACGCAGTCGTAACATTTCCACAAATTAAGGAAAATCGTTATAGTTCGTTTGTGAACTTAACAGACGATATGTACAATGACAAGGGAAAAAACCCAAAGTCAAAATCTTAAACGGTTCGAGAGTGATCGTCGGACGAACATGTCACATGTGCACATGTGCCATTTCATTATTAGTGGAGCTCGGGCTTCGCCCCGCTCCCTAAAAACTGAGGATCGCGCGCGCGTGTGTTTCCCTGTGCATTTGACAAAAGTAGTTGCCAATTAGTAATTATGTAATTAAATGTGTGTTTTCTTCGCATATATATTTTACTCATTTTGTTGCTGTGCAGTGTGTGGAGTGCTCACGCAGAATCTCATTTCATTATTCTGTGTATTCTGTGTATACATTTCATTGTGTATATGGGGTTCTTTTGTCTGCGTATATATATATAATAGTGCTTTTCCTCATTGTATCACATGCAGATTTGTGTGTGTTGGTGAGAAAATACATATCATCATATGGAATATGGAGTGAGTGAGAGCATGAAGAGTTCAAAACCCAATCACAACCTCTGACCTGTGGACACACCACACTTATTAATTGTAACACAACACGTGTGTTTTTTTCTTCCTTGTCGAATTTTCTGCTGTGAGTGTGTGGATTTGTGTGTGAATTGCGGAGCAGTAATATCGTATATACAGAGTAAAATACACATTTAAAATTGGATCGGACAATAAAAAAAGGTTCAACTCTGGATTTTTCTCAGTGTGTATGTGTGCGACTAATAAATAAATCAAGAACAAAAAAAATTCGAGGTTACAAGTTCAACAAAAATCTCCACAGATGAGAATCTCTGGGAAATCTGTGGATTCTGTGTGTGTGGAGTTCTGGACATTGCGAAATTTGAAACGTTGAATGTGTGTGCGCAAAACAAAAGTTCAATCATCAACTTGTGGGTTTTGAATGTGGGGGGAAAATCGGAATCTGATAAAGAAAAGGCAGAGGCTTCTCATTTCCCTGTGTTTTTTGTCTTCATATATATATTATATATTTGATTTTTGTCTGTTTGTTTTTTACTATTTAACTACAGGGGCAAAATTTTATATAGTTTAATGCAAGATGAGAAATAAACATTAAATGGTTAAATGTTGAGCTGTTGAGCCGAGCAGAGATTTACGATTTGTTTTTTGTTTTGTTTGTTCGTTTGTGTGTGTGTTTGTTTGTTTGTGTGTGTAATACATGAATTTATAGCCGTTTGAGTGTGAGGAATTCCTTGAGGGATTTGGCGGCTCATATTTGTATATTTTGAGGACTGCAAACATTTCCGTTTTATCAGAAGTATATAAAGACATATACATATATTTAAATATAGTTTCAACCTTTCCAAAGACTCACAGAGAGAATTGATGAATAGAAATCCCCGAAAAGCCCGCTATTCTATATACCACCGACCACCGTTGGTGTCATCATTTTGCGGGAATTCCAAATCGTGTGGGAAAAAAAAGAAAGAAAGAAAGTTCACAAAGTTGTGAAATTTTTTAAATTCACATTTCCCACCATCGCGAATCCACATAATATGTAATAACATATATTAT
The DNA here is from genome assembly GCA_034699125.1 of Gisinianus flammeolus. NCBI lineage: Eukaryota > Metazoa > Arthropoda > Collembola > Symphypleona > Katiannidae > Gisinianus > Gisinianus flammeolus. The sequence continues at coordinate 16,356 of JAIUND010002831.1, read as the reverse complement.
ATGAGGTTCTCCGTCAGAATAGGGACCACTTACGTAAAACCACTTTTCTGCATATTTATGTGGACATCAGAACATGGAGAATATTTTAAGACAAGTTTAAACCATTTTTACTTAAAAGAAGTAATTTAAAATCGTCGTTAAACTTCTCCAAAAATTCGAAATGAAAGTAAACCCATGATTTATGTTTTGCTCTTGAATTTCAAATCATGGAGCAACTTATTTACGCGCCAAACAGCCGAGAATATATTCAAGGCGCTATAACTCAGAAGTTATAGAGACGTAAGTGGCCCTTTTTCTTACGGTCTACCCCACATATTATATGTTCAGTCAGAATCCGTTAAATACATGTGTGCATTAATGTATATAATTAATTCACCTGGAGATTTTCTTGAGAAATTCTAAAAAAAAAACAAAAATTCACATGCTCCTTTCCCGTCCACATTTCCCTTCCTTTTAAAATTAGGTATGTTATTCATTTAATGTGCAACTTTTTGCTTATGTATATAATTGCGTAACCGCGTCATGTCCAACACGTGCACACGTTATATCATCAAAAACGTCAATTCAATATTCAATTCAATACAATTAATTGGATTTTTTTACACTTGTGGAATTAAGAGAAAGAAAGAGAGTGCTGCACCAGCACAAAAAAAGAAGACAAATTATATGGGAAAAGCTGTGTGTGTGATGCTGGTGAAACTGAAAACACTGCCATTTTTTTATTAGATACATATATTCTTTCTCATGTTCTTTTCCCTGGCTATTTTTTTTTGTTGTTGCATATATATTTGTACGTATATTACATGTTGAAATATCTGTGGACTTGAGTCGTTTCAAAGTCCAATTATTTCATCGGCAAATTTGTGAATGCACACATGCACGCTTGAATGTATATATTTGAGTGCTCAACTGTGTGGGCGCGAGATTATGTACAAAAATATCGTACCATAAATGCTTAATCTATATTCCACGCTCTAAAACCCTCGGATTTGAAAGGACGTCTCGCTGGTCAATGAGTGACTGCTGCGCGTGCGCGTGCGGATGATCCTCAAAATGGAGTGGGCGATGAGTCAAAAGGATTTTATGGGGTTCTGGGGTGTAGACGACGCGTAGTAGAGCGATTGTGGAGGGAGTCGGGGCATTTGGATCCGGCGTCACTGAGAATTTCTGGAAAATACTGGCAGTGAACATGAGCAAATTATCCTTGGCCACTTGTTCCCCTATGTAAAACCAACAACCCTTTTTATTATTATTATTATTATTATTATTACATAATTAAATGTAATTTCCTCAAAAAATGAGGAAATTAGCGGGAGAGATTCTGATGAATCTATACTTTCTTCCTTTTTGGAGTTTTAAAAGGATGAAAAAGGGCGGGCTTTTTTTAAAATTTTATTGTATTAGTGTATTTCGTTTTGTTGGACCTGGGCAAACGCGCTTCCCCGTGCTGAACGCCACAAAAGCCTCATGCTTGACAAAAGTCTTCAAGTCTGCGCTCAAAAATCGCTCGGGGCGGAAAACTTGCGGGTCACCCCATGTTTTTGGATCATGATGAATCCCATAGATATTGGAAAAGACGATCATGTCCTTGGGCACGTCAAATCCACCGATGGTTGTCGCTTCCAGCGTCGAATGAGGTAAACCTACCGGGAGAATCGGGCATTTCCGGAGCGTCTCGTAAATTACAGCTTCTGTGTACGGCAAACTGAATCACACACACAAAACAAATTAAAAATTGAACGAATAGAAACCGATAGAAATTCATAGGATTTCAAAATTCTTTGAAATAGCGCGGGATTCTTTTTAAATGAAGTTTCAATGAATTTTGTTGTTATTTTACTTGGGTCGATCCTGTAAACATGGGAATCGGCCACCGAGCGCCTCGTCAATCTCCGCGTGAACTTTCTTTTGAATGTCCGGGCGAAGAGACAAATGAAGGAGGATCCAGGAAATGGCAGTAGATGTCGTGTCCGTTCCACCCAAAAATATGTCCGCGCAGGCCGCAGCCAAATTCTCATCTAAAAACACAAAAAACGGCCGGACAAGGTTTTTAGAGAAAATGACGGTTTTTTGTACCATTGAAAATCGTTCAAATCATTGGGGAAATGGTGGAAAATGAGGGAAATTGTGGAAATTTGTAAAAAAAAAAAAAAAGTGAGGGAAGTTAGAAATTTTGAATTCTTGAATTTTTTTTTAGTTTACATCCGTGTTCGCCATAGAAATAAGACTGCGTATTATTCTTGATGGTCATCTCATGGATTTTCTCGAGGGCTTTGTCCGTGAAATCCGCTGAATCTCCTGGACTCCATTTGAGTCGTCTGGCTTGAATGAAATCCCGGAAGAATTCAGAGCTTGTATTCAGATTCACTTGCCAAGCTCTGTAGCCCGGCATCAGAAATCCGAACAAATCCATCAATGGCCGGCAGGCGAGTTCAAAAACAACTACCAAAGACTCTGTGTACCTGCATTTGGAATAATAATATAATATCGGACCTTATTTTAATATTCGCAGAAAACCTATATAAATGTAATTTGAAATTTGACAAAAAAAAAGGTGGGGAAATGTTCAGGTTCAGTATTTTTGAACATATATCGTCTGTTAAGTTCACAAACGAACTATAACGATTTTCCTTAGTTTGCGGAACTGTGACTACTGCGCCCGTCTTTGTGGGTAAAATTCTGGTAAAAGTGAGGGTGACAGAAAAGGTCATGGCAGACAATCATGTCGAAGGACCCAAAACTCCATCTTGAGCCATTTGACCTTTGCAGCAGGTCAACGAAATTAAGGAAAATAATTATAGTTCCTTTGTGAACTTAACAGACGATATTTGATTATTGTGGTTACCCCATCATGGCTTGAACAACAGCTGTTCCCTTGGAATCATTCCGTTGGAATTTCTCGCCGGACACGATCTGCCAGAGCACGTTCACGACGGGGATATTAAAAAATCCATGTGTGGAGAAGGGGACGCCCGTTTTCTTGTCCAGCTCGGCCATCACGTCCATCACTTCCTCTTGAAGGGAGGACTCAAAGGATCGAGAGCCCAAACCACATTCCTTCAAGTGTTTCACGGTGAAACGACGAACTTCTCGCCAGCGCTCTCCAGCGATAAATGCAAATCCTATACACACATGAAAATTAACAACAACAACAACAACAACTTTTATTGTTTGATTAACCGTTTTTTTTGCTGCAGGGGGTCCAATTCATTTTTGATTCGTTATTTTTTTTGAAGATGCTGACCTTGCTCTTTGCCGAAATGAATTTTACTGTAGCTTTTCTGTGGTTCTCGCCCACTCACAGCCAGTCGACTAAACGTTTCTTTTAACACGTCCACATCCGCAATTTGAATCGTCCTAATTGAAAAAACAATATCAAATGATGAAAAAAATGGCAATGTGGCCATTTGGGGGCGGGATCTCTTGAAACATTTGAGTAGGTAAATATATTGCATTGGAATATTCAAATATGATGTGAAAACTGATGTGTGTGGGAATCTCTTACGGTGACCATCCAAAATCAAAGGCTAAAACTTTCCCGTGCGCATTCACAAGACGAGTAATTTCCGTCCAAGGATTTCCTTTGAAGACATTTGGGAATAGATCAGGGAGACTTCCTAAAATCCCCCAACGTCGCGGCTCTATATATATATGCATATATATTTTATTTATATACAATTTTAAAATCCCCACCATAAAATACACATAGAAAAATGAGGAAAGCAAAAAAAAGGCCTCTAAAAAAAGTCATTTAAACTGATTAAATGCTGACACTGTCGTTTTAACATTTAATCCCAATTAAAAATGTTTAAATCAAATATACCGTGTGGATAATTTTGAGGTCGTTTCGTATTCCGGGTGAAAATTCGGATGAGGAGGAAAATGGAGAGGAATCCGAAAATCAAGACGAAAACCCCCGCACTCAACATATTTTCACTATATGGAAATGTGTGGAATTGCGACAATCTGTGTGACGACAATTAAATTCCAAAGGGAAACAAGAGAAAAGCTGCGGACGACGGGCACTGGTAGAATTTTTGAAGGTGTGAAAAAAGGGAAAATGACAAGTCTCTCACCACTCACCGCGTCTCTGTGTGCTCTCTGCCTCTTTCCCTCTGGAATCTCCTTGGAAGACTGAATCAAATCCTTGGGATTTAAAGTTCAGATGTTCAGAATTAAATGCGACAACCCGAAACCCGAACACCTCACTCTCTCGTATGTATATTCCTATATTCATATATATGGATTATTACAATAATTATCCTGTGAATATTAATCAAATACACATTGAGCAAGGTTTTCGTATAATGTGGGTTTCCACACATTTTTCCATGTCCAGCACACACACACAATCTTTCCACATATATACAATGCATGAAAAACTCAATACATAAAGTCTATATACAGAAAATGGAAACAATTGCATTTTTCAACTTTTCTTTTGTTTGGAAAATTGACGTTTTTTCGGCCATTTATATAGTTTTTCTCGGCACGTGGAGGCTTCCACACACACACACACACACAAGTTGCATGTGAAACGAAACGGAAAGAGAGTTCAATCATCAGGAAATAAATATATAAATGAACAGGCGAATCGTATTATTCTTTCTCTCGCTCTCGCTCTCTTGTCCACTTATTCTTGTTCTCTTAATTGCTCATTGTTCATTGTTTGTCATGTATATAACATATACCTTATGCATTATGGATTAAAACGATTCATTAGCGCTTCCCTTCCAAAGGATTATTTTATTCTACGTATATATTCGTATATATTTGCACATTTGCACATTATTTGCATTGGCATTTGCATTTGCATTCGCTGTCTTTTGGGGTAAAATATGGGGAAATAGGAAAATGAAGGGAAATCATAATAATCATAAATCATAAAAATAAATCATATCGTCTGTTAAGTTCACAAAGGAACTATAACGATTTTCCTTAATTTGCGGAAATGCTATTACGACTGCGTCCGTCTTTGTGGGTAAAATTGTGAAAAAATTCAGGGTGACAGAAAAGGTCATGGCAGACAATCATGTCGAAGGAGCCAAAACTCCATCTCCAGCCATTTGACCTTTGGAGCAGGTCAACGACATTAAGGAAAATAATTATAGTTCCTTTGTGAACTTAACAGACGATTTCATGAAGGATATTTATATTCCCAAAATTCCCATATGAGAAAATCCCACTCATTTTTTGACAACTGTGGCAACTTTTCAATTCCGCAAAGCCACTTTCCGCACACACACCCACATTCTTTTTTTTTTTTTTTGAGTCGAAAATCTATGTGGACAAAAGAATTTACATGAATAAAAATCTTCAAAAATATGAGGAGGATTTCTGTGTTCGGCGGTGTTCGTATCGTGTGTGTTCATTTTGGTGAGGTGTGGAAAAGGAACAAAGTCTCTCTCCACAAAATATGTACATAGTCCGCAATGATGAGAGAAATTCCCACATGATTCAGACATATAGGGAAACTCCAACAAAAAAAGGACTGGGATTTTACGTGTTTTTTTCGTGTTTGTGTGATGGAAAGCTGGAAGATGAGGCAGCGGCAAAAAGCCACAGACATGGACATTGACATTGACCCATGAAATCTTGAAATCCTATGATATATACCTACGATTACGATGAATATGATGATGATGAGGATCCGGCTGCTGTCATGTCAGTGGACAACAAAGTTGACCACATGTATAAAACAAAGGATGATGGTGAATGAATTCGTGTATGCATTCTGTGTGTGTGTGTGTGTGTGTGTGCATGATGAGAAATTTACAAGGGCAAATTGTCCATTGTGTATATATATAAATATATTTGGAGAGTTGAGAATGAGTTGAGAAAGTGGGAATCCTCGGATTTCTTTCCTTTTCCTTTTCCTTTTGATTTTTTGTGGGGGAAATTCGGATTTCTCAATGTGTGAAGACAAATTTCCTGCGCTCCATGCACATCCACACACGTTCAAATTTCTCTCTGTGCATGCTGGCTTCTCATTTCAGGCTCCAAAGTCCGCAAAATTCTTCACACAAATCTGTAAGGGGCTGTCCACAAACTGACTCAGGTGAGAGGGGGAGGGGAGTCAGCGAAAATCTGACACAACCTAACAAGGGGGGGGTCACAGGCCGAGAACCACTTTGAAATTCCAAAAAAAGTCTTACTTCAATGCTTACCCCCCCCCCTTCCTCCCAAATATCCAAGTTTTAAATCCAAATCCAAGTCCAAGCCGAATCATATATGGGGAACACCGTAAGAAAAGGGACCATTTACGTAAACCTATATAGATTCTGAGTTATAGCGCCTTGAACTTGAATATTCTCGGCTGTTTGGCGCGTAAATAAGTTTCCCCAATGATTGTAATTGAATTTAAATTACACAAATCATCGCGGTTTACTTTAATTTAGAATTTTTGGAGAAGTTTAACGGACGATCTTAAATTACTTTTGGTCAGTATAAAAATGGTTTAAACTTGTCCTAAAATATATTCTCCGTGTTCTGTTGTCCACATAAATATGCAAACAAGTGATTTTACGTAAATGGTCCCTTTTCTGGCGGAGAACCTCATATATATAAATAATGTTATCAAAAAAATGACAGCAACCCCGCACAGCAATACATTTATTATATATATTTATTAATACGAGTGAGGCAAAAAGCAAGTGTTCTGAGTGCATTTTCTCATTCATTTTATTCTCTCTCTCTGTGATGCCTCTCTCCGACTTTTGGCCTATATACTATATATATATACTTATGCGGGTGAATAAAGTTAGTTTGAAGAGGGAAGTCTAGCGGTATATTTTTAGGATTTTGTCGATTGTATATATTTATAATATGTGCGTGGGCAGAAGCGTGAACGTGCCACATAAAAACCTCACTTAAATTCGGATTACTATTTGTAGGTTTATTCCTTCAAGGAATTTCCTTTCCCACACATATATAACATTTAATAGCTCTCTCTCGCTCGCTCTCTCTCGCTCGCTCTCTCTCTCTCAATCTTTATATCTCTTTCCCTCACTCATCATTTCCCGGTTTTCTTACTCCTCCACACAGCATATGATTATTTTTCTATATATATATATATGCACTGCCAAAACCATTAATCTCTTGTTTTGGACTGGCACTGTCGGCTGTGGTTGCTCCCACACACACAAATAATATACACATCATTCCCATTTCATATATATATATATTCAATTGAGTCAGATCATCAAACTCCCAAATCATTTCCTGTGTGCTCCACCCAAAAAATCTCTATTCACAGCATTTCACACACAAACCCAAAAAACACACACTCCTATATAGAACATATAGAGAAAAAATGTCTTGACATTATTATTTTCCTCCTCTGCCCCAAAACAATTCTGGTGCGAATCACGACAAAAAAAATCCTGTGGACTCTGATAATTTCGAGAATTTCAAATTTTTCATCTAATAGCCAAAATTTTTCACATAAAACAAAACACGGGAGCAAAAAGTAAATAAAATATTCTGGACTTTCCTCATTTCCACACAGTGAACTGAAGACGTATAGAATTTTTGTCTGTGTGTAAAACGAAAAAACAGTATACACATCAGAGGTGAGAGATTGAGGAGGATGTCGTCGACAGAGGAGAAAACGGCATTGTCTCAGGAATTTGAGAAGGAGCTGCAATCCAAGATGGCCGAGTTCCTCAAGGACTCGGACTCTTCAACCGTCGGCCCCGTTGAGATCCGGAAGATGACCGGTCCGGAGCCAGAAGAAGGGTCAGTCCGTCAGTAGTCATATTATTACAGTTAATTTGAGGTCGAAATGACATTTAAATGACCATAAAAAAGTGTCCATTTACGGATTTTTGTTGATACTCAAAATGATAATAAATATAGAGTCGTGTATAGAAAAACGGACCACATACTACTTTTTACAAGTCAAGATGTTCAAGTTTGAATGTCGAATTTTTCGCAGCTATACACACGCGCGCGAGTAAAATTCGTTTCATAGAGATGTCCTTGAACTCTGCTTTCATTATACGATTTTGAGTGAGTCCTCTAGCGGCGATTTGATGAACGTTAGTTTCCACCCTTTCCCGCTCCACTCCTCGGAAAATCTCTTTAATTAAAGCTGAATTCAAATTAAATATTTGCAATTTTGTTAACAGACTTCTAACTTTTTCTATTTCAACAAAAATCGCCCATGTTTTTCTATACATACGATATTAATATGCAAGAAAGTGAAAAGTAGTATGCGGATGCGGCTCGTTTTTCTATACACGACTCCACATGTATGCCATGACAAAATGACCATTACATTTTGTTTTGTCTTAGGATATTCATCGAGGACATTCCGATTGGGGAGGAGACGAAAGTGGAGGACGTCTCAATGAGCGTGACGGGTCGGATCCTGACGGTCCTCGTCCAAGTCCTAGATGATCCAGAGACTGGAGAAGGGGAGGAGCTTATGCATATTCTATCCCTCCCGCGAACGCTGGACATTTTCAGTCTCACCCTCTCCCTTCAATTGAATGGAGCGTCTTCCGTCCTCCGAATCCAAGGCAACTATCAAAAAACCCCAAAGCCCAGCCCGACCAATAGAACATCCAACACGACGACGACAACAACAACAACAACAACAACTGTTAATCCAAATCCAAATCCAGAGAGTTTGGAAGCCCTCCTAGCTGCAATTGATAAACAAATTATGAGTCAGAAGGAAACGACGACGACGGTCAAGGAGGAAGTTGGACCGGAAGGTGGCTCCAACAAAACGACCACCACCACGACCACGAAGGTGGTGAGCAGTAAAAGTAGTGGAGAGAAAGAGAATGAGAAAGAGTCCTCGAGTAATAGTCAAAGTACACCTGCATTTGATGATGAGGATGAGGAGCTCAAGAAACAACAACAACTCTTCCTCGCCAGGAAACAACAAAGGGATCGCGAAAAACGGGAATTGGAACAACAACAACAAACTCAAATTCAGGAACGTTCACAAATTGAAATTGTTGAAGAGCAACAAAGACAACAACAGCAAGTGGAAGAGCAACAACAACAGCAATTAAACAAACAAAAACAAGAACAAATTGCAAAGCAAGAACAACAAGAGGAGATTGAAAAACAACAGAAACAAAAACAACAACAGGAGATTGAAAAGCAACAAAAACAAAAACAACTAGAAGCGATTGAAGAGCAAAAGAAACAAGAACAAATGGCAGAAGTACAAAAACAAGAACAAATGGTCAAACAACAGCAGATTGAAAAACAACAACAACAACAAAAACAACAACAGTCGATTGGAAAGCTAAAAGTGAAAGATGAAGAGGAAGTGACGGAGGAACCGCTCACACAACAGCAGATTGCAAGACAAAAAGTCCTGGCGGAAGTGGCGAGACAAGAACAGTTGGCGGAAACACAAAAACAAGAACAAGTAGCCAAAGCCCTCAAACAACAACAGTTGGACGAGCAACAGAAACAACATGGGCTGGACAAGCTCACGAAACAACAGCAGGCGGAGCGAGAGCGTTCCCAAAAAGAACAGAGAGACAAGGAATTGACGGCTGGGTCGTTGGGGGTGGAGGAAGTGTCCCCGGTAGAGGTCGCCCTCGAGTTGCACAATAACTATCGCAAGTCCCATCTTGCGCCGGCCCTCATCCTCGTTGAAAAGGTGCGTCTCTCCTCCATTTTTTGAACACATTGTTTCCGCATAAAAAATGTAAAACTTCCGGTCATTTCTTTCCTTTGGTTTAAATCAAAAATGTCTTTGTTTTTCGTTGTTGTTGTTGTCTTTCCTGTGTGTAACTTTATATCTATATAGCTTTGTGAGCTGGCCGACTCGTACGCGACGACGCTCGTCAAAGGTCGGGAACCCGCGTATCTCTCCATGTTGGGTCGGAACACGTTCAAGACGGATGCGGGTGAGACTGGGAAGTGCATGACGGCGGGCGAGACCACCCAGGAAGCCATTCAATCGTGGTACAGAGCCGGGGAGAGCTACAATTGGGAGGTGAATTGAATTGAATTGAACGACCTCTTTTCAACTAAAATTTAAATGCAAAGGAATTTCTTTTTCCACACACACACGCACACACAAGTTAATTGTAATACAAAACGCGCAATGTTTTTTCTTTTTTTGTCCAATGAAAAAGGCCCCCAAGAAGTCTCCACCGTCTGCCAAAACATTCAGTCAAATGTTATGGAAATCCACGGAGAGGATGGGGATGGGTTTCGCCAGGAAAGGGACTTTGGCGGCTGTCGTCGTTCTATATTCGCCGCAGGGGAATATGGGGACGGCCAAAGCATTCCAAGACAATGTCCTCCAGCCCTCACCACCCAATTAAATGTACACCTGACTCGCAAAAACTGTCAAAAGTCCAAATTGCCAATACAATACATTTTGGCAATGTCGAAAAGTCAATGAATTCAAAAAAATGTGGTGACACAGTTACATGACTTTTGAACTGTGGATCTTTGTAGGAAATGTAAAATGTATAATAGTGACAACAAGTCATTAAGAGTTGAATCGTTGGATGAGGCCTTTTTCTTTAATGGCAGACCATGCGCAAAATTTGTTCATCATTCTGAATACGGATTTTGTGCTTGCATCTTCCCATAATTTCTTTACTTATAATAAAATTAAATCATTAGGTATAGAAATGTACATTTCTTGTATGTATATATACTTGAATTTCTACGACGTGACGTATACAAGGAAAATCCAAGTCCAAGTCCAAAAGATTTTGCTCTGCGCATTTCCAATTCAATTAAAAATAAAACCCTATATACAGAATACCCAAAAAAGTTTGACAGAGAGTGGAAATCTGGAAATTCATGAAGCGAGAGCGAGCGGACAAAAGAATTAACATGGAGCGCCATAAGCAACAATGTATTTCCCGTTCGTATATATAAATATCTGCACTGTGCGTTTCTTTCCCAACGGATTTCACCCATTTTTTGCAAGCCATATGTAAATCAACTGTGCAAAACACAACCATGTAGACAAATCCTCGAATTTTAAAACATTTCACCATTTGCGTAATGTTCACCATAGCTGACGAGTTCCCAACGGCAACTGCCAATTGGCAAGCAAATGGTGATACATGTATGGAATTAAGTTCTTTTACAAACTTCAGACAGTAAAAAATATCAACTCATTTCGACTATATTTTTGGTCACATTCTATAACTTCAAAATTCAAAACTGTGTGTGTGACGACGACGACGATCCTGACAATTTCATTCCATCGATAATTTAATTTCTCCTCATGGTTTCACGCACATATACAAAAAAGCGCCTTTTCCACATTTAAAAACTCATAAATCATTTTTTGCACAATGGTAAATGAAAAAGGGACATTCAGAATTCAAATCCAAAAAAGGATATAATGAAAATAAAATAATGGACTCAGGAAATTCAATGAACACTTTGACGTACACACAGCATACACAATGCGATGAATAAAGAATAAATTAATCAATAATTAAGGTCAATCCATTTCAAATTGAACGAGGGCATGACAATGACCATCCGCCTTCATGATGTGATCTGGTGGACAAGGAATCGGGGCATCGAATGTCAGTTTGAAACTGCTGGATAATGTGGCGGGTGGCGGAGGAGGGGAAAGACATTCCGGGGAGGACGCTTCTGAATTCCAACCGAGGACTTGCCCTCGCCCCGGGCAAAGTTTGATGAAGGGCTCGTACAAGGTCACGCACTCTCCTTCCACCCAAATGTGAGAGACGACAGAGGGATTTGTCATTGACAAATCTGGATGGGCCGAGGTCAAGTCTCCTTTAAAGCCATGCGCCAAATTTGAATTTGAATTTTTACTTATATTTTGAGTTTGATTTTGATTTGGCGTTGTTTTTGTTTTTGTTGTTGTTGTGGTTGTGTTTGATGGAGAAAGACAAGGATTGAGTTCACATACGAGTTGAGTGGTGTCATTTTTCAAAATCAGCCAATGTCCGGTTTCACAAGCGCCCTAATATAAAATAACGACAACAAATCACACACATCAAAATTCACTACTCACAAAATTTCCACAGAGATTCACTAATGATGTGGAAAATGTGCATAGCGGATTTTTGGATTTTGTATTTAAAATGGCGATGTGTGTGGACATGAAAATTATTGCGAGGAAATGTGTGTGTGTGTGTGGAACACGAACCTGAGTGAAAACAGCTGAGAGGGGAAATGCTGGGGGAATCGGTGGTGGACGACCCCACACGACGCTCCACCAGCAGAGGAAATGCAAAGACAGGGAAAGAGCGGATGGACACCCAGAATAATTTTGAATCAATTCCATTGTCATTTCGCTTGAAAAGGATCAATAACTTTTTTCTTACGCTGATTTTTGTGTATATATATAGACAAAAGATTTGGGAGTGAAAATCTGTGAGGAGCGCACACAGTGACGTGTTGTTTGTTTTGTCTCATTTGAGTGTCTCCTTCTTTTTTGGTCTTGTGTTGTGCTTGAGCTTATGTGTGTGTGTGTGTGAATGTGTGATGGAGACAAATGATATTGAAACTGGATTTTCTTGCTCTCGTCTGGTTTTTCAAGGTTCGCAAGTCATTATATGTGGCTTTATTACAATTGTTTCCCATTTTACTTTGCGACAGTCATATCGTCTGTTAAGTTCGTTAAGGAACTATAATTATTTTCCTTAATTTCGTTGACCTGCTCCAAAGGTCAAACGGCTGGAGATGGAGCTGTGGGTCCTTCGACATTATTGTCTGCCATGACCTTTTCTGTCACCCTCAATTTTTTCACAATTTTACCCACAAAGACGGACGCAGTCGTCGCATTTCCGCAAATTAAGGAAAATCGTTATAGTTCGTTTGTGAACTTAACAGACGATATACTTATTTAAGTATACTTACATATATATATATAGTCTGTGAGCAAGTTTTATGGACGGTTCTCCTTCGGCATAACCTCAATTTATTGTTATTGTATCAATTCAATGACCTTGTTCATTCAATTCTCTACAATATACGACGTCCACACACCACTTGAACTTGAGTACTGCATTTATACACGACCCTATATATATATACAATTTGCTCATTGAGCATCACAGACGAGAGGAGACCAAAAGTATATATATACGACAAAGGCACAGGATTCTCGTTCATGTGTGCTTTCTGCTCAATTGAAATTCAAAACTGTGGGAATGAACGTGACTATACGGAAATGATGGAAACAAAATTATTCAATTCAATTAAAAAAACAGTTGCCGACAACGTTTTGCTCTATATATATATCTACTGTCCATCCGTATAAAAATGATTATTATTCACTTAATTTGGAGTTGGCGCGGGCGACGATGGGATGTCCTTGGAATTCGGAAGCGAAACCAAGGTAGAAAGCTTTTTACCTTGGTTTCCCCGCGCGCCAACTCCAAAAAAAGTCAATTATCATTTTTAAACGAATGGACAGTATTATAATTATATCGAATATAATATATACATATATATAGTGGCAAACCAAAATAACTCGAATAAGTTCCCTAATAAATAAATGTGTGTTGGGCCAAACTAATGCTACTATACTATTAAGTAAACATTAATTAGTTATTACGCTCCACATTGTATCAGCCAATTAGCGCCCAACAGTAAATAAACAATTAAATGTATACCTAACAGTGTATTCTCCACGTGTATAGCTACGTACATGTTAATAACAACTCGTGACAACTCTTATATATATTTTGAAGGCTTCCACAGGCCCCATAAAATGGACACTAGGTTTTTATCGATTCCTCTAAACAACCCTATATAATAGTGAGGAATTTTAAAAATCAGAAGAAAAGTTTTGGTCCTACTAATTAGTATTCACTATATTCATAAACAAAGAATATTTCATTTTAGAGTGTGAGAAGGAGGAGCCCCACAATTTGTTTGACCACGAAATCCACAAAAATCGGGACACTTTCCCGCTCGACCGTGTGAAATCCGCCGACACTCATCGCCAGCGGCGGGATGGACCGTAACATTTTCTCGCAGTATTGCCGCCAGGAAGGGACACTGAACCCGGCAGGGGTCATGACCATGACCCTTCGCAACTCCTCAACCTTCTCCGTCACTCGATGAGCTCGCTGGAACAGGGAAATGTACAGGATCATCCCGTACATATTTAGCGAAGCATAGATTATGGCCAATAGCGGATTTCGGTGGGAGATTCGAATGGCAGAGAAACCACCCAAAATCCCAGCGGAAATGAAATTGAGCTTGCAGAGCCAGAGAACATCCGCCAACACCAAATTCGAGAACTTGAGTGCCGTTTCCAGCTCCCGAAAACTCTCCAGCCAATCCAACACCAAATCAAATGACGGCTGACAATGAGTGACGTCACTGTGTCCAATTCCACATAAATATTACATTCAAAATCCTTCACAATGTCAAAAGTCTCACGATATTTGTTTATGGAATTGTGAAAATGTGTGTGTGTGCTCACCAGATTTTCCGGATGACGGAATGGGCGGAGTCTGGGAAAGTCACGGTGAATGAGAGGACGATGAAGACACAGTAAATGAACCACGTCAACAAAAGCGTCCAAATGAGAGTGTCCAATGAGAGACAGAGGGAAATGGTCCAGAAATTCCTCCAATCCGTGGGCACGACGGAAATGAGGAGAATCGGAATATCCAGATTGAGGAAATACAGTGCCGGGTAGACGAGGAGCGAAGCATACACTCCAAATGGCAAGAAACAAATGACAAACTCTATGAGCGTTTTCCTTGAGGTTGTCAAAGCTGTGGGCGGAGTCAACTCAAACTCACCTGAAAACAACCAGAAAAAATGTAACAAGACGTTTGCGGGGGGCATGTTTTCTTTTGTATTTAAAAATGCGGTTTTACCGCCAAATTTGAGGATTTCATTGTAGATTTTGGTGTTGAGATCCCGCTGAGCATCGAAAATGCAATGGATCATGGAGAAGTTGATGAGATAGCCGAAGGTGAGGATGCACATGAGCAGTGTAAAATCCAGCTCGCCTTCAACCGACAAGAAAACCCATTGACAAGTTCGCATCGTCATGAAGAAAGTCTGAATAGCAAATAGAAGCTGCCACAATTTGAACAGGATCTTCCTCCGGTTGGACGTTTGACTCTTCATCCGGCCTGACTTGGTATCCAAATTGACCGGAATCCAATTCAGCTGTGACGCAATGAATCCGGTAGTTACTTTTCAAATCCGACCGAGTCAACATTTTGATTTTGATTTTTTGATTCTGACTGTTTCCTTTTGAGAATTTAAGAAATCAAAGAGAATTTTATGTACATAATAAAAGGAATAATGACAAAATGTTATAGAAAACGTAGAAAACGGAAATTGAAGTATATAGAAAAATGGGAAATTCTATGGCCGTCTTCTTGTTCAAATTCACACTTGAACTGTGCTGGCCGACGCCAAAACTCGACAAGTCACAACACCCGGGATATGGGCCGAGAGGATTTTATGTAATTATCTATATTATTTGGGGCAAGTCAATTAATTCCAAGGAAATAATTTGAATGAAACAGGAAATATTCACTGTCGATTGATAAAAAACAACAATTATCCTTGGCCGACATTCACAAAGTCCACACAGGCTGTGTGTGTGGAACGGTTCTTTAAATTAGCAGAAAAAGCAAATGTACGCAATAGCAAATTGTCAGTTGGCGGCAATCTATATACAATTAAAAGTGTTTGGTATAATCACAACCACAGAATAAACAGTCTGCAAAATATTTGACTAGTCAAAAGTGTTTGTCTGTTTGTATGTGAGTAATATATGTGCGTAGACGGAGCTCAATAACCCTTTACCTCGGTTAAATACCATGGCTGAAATATTAAATATAGGCATAGTGTCTCTAATTATTTTTAATGGTGATTGCGCACATAGTTCGCAATTCCAAATTTTGTGGGAATTAAAATAATCGAATTTCTCAATTGCTAAATTGCGAGCGCAATCATTTTGGAATTGTGTGGTGTGTGTATACTTTTGGTCCTCGTCGTCATTTTCTCCGATGGTTTGTGTATTCACAAATATAGTCAGGAAATCAACTCTCTCAAGTATTTTAATTTTATTGACAAGGTGTATTTTGTGGGTTCCACTTAAATGATTTCCCGTTTCATGTTGTCCATTTAATTCCTCTACAATTTGGACAAATTGGCGATTTGGGCTATTATTTTACCATTTAAGCAATTTTGATATTTAATATTTGATTGTGCACTGCGAACTCTGTGTTGGATTCATTTCCTATATATATTTAGCTGTCGCCATCATCATTCCCGTTTTGTTTTATTCAGCCTGTGGAAATCAGTCGAACATCTTCTCATTCCCACTGCAGTTTTGAATTTAGAGTCAAAAGAGGAAATGCTGACTCGGCGAGACTTGCGATGGACTTTCCTCAC